>WSFP011484819.1:0-15639 GCA_009831015.1 Picea engelmannii | reverse complement strand
AACCCATGTCTTGAACCCCACTTACATAAGAGACACACAAGTGTTTAGGCACACCAACCCACACACCCATGCACATAAGTGACACACCTAACCCACAAACCCAACCCACACATCAAATTCATGCACTAAACATATACAACTAACCCATTCACCTAACCCATGGACATAACCCACTAAGTTAAGCCAAAGACATCCCACAAGTCATGACTTCAAGGACACGGGTTGCAAGTGCTCTTAGGAAAAAATACTTAAACGATCCAATCCATGAGTACCTCTTCAGATTTCTTATGCATTGCTTCCACCTAGTGCCAATTTGCATTTTCTCTCTCATTTTTTTTACCCCGAGAACAATTTATGCACTCTTTCATAATATTACATGCGCCTCCAAAGTTTGACAATGTTACAGTGGTTTAAAAGTATTCAAAGATGAATTCCTAATATGAGTATATGTAAAGTAAGTCCAAGTTATTATCGTATAACTAATTCTTTGGATTCCTTGTTCCACAAACTTCTTCACCCACTCAATTTTGCCAATATCCTCAAGCATGAGGTCTAAACAATGGGCTGCACATGGAGTCCACCAAATGGTGGGGTGTTTTTCCTCCGACATCCTTCCCACTGCAACATAGTTAGAAGCATTGTCTGTGATGACATGTACAACATTCTCCACCCCCACCTCCTCAACTACTTCATCCAAAAAATGAAATAATAATTGTGCATCCTTCACTTGATCAGATGCATCCATAGATTTAAGAAACATGATCTCTTTTGGGAAAGCAATTAGGAAATTAAGAATGGTGCAAGATCTTCCATTAGTCCATCCATCAAACATGATTGTTCATCATGTTTTACTCCATGAATCCTTGAACTATATGAGGTATTCATCTATTCTTTGAATCTCATTTTGTAAAAGTAGCCCCGGATATCATGAAAACTAAGGTCTTTGAAGCTCGAACCACATGAAACTATAGCATCTAACATAGGTTGATAATATGCATAATTAGTACCACTAAAATCTATGTATGCATCATACCACCATCCAGCAATGCATTCCCAAGCAGTCGCCTCCTCCATTTTCTTCCATTTAGCATCAATGGTGCGTTGAGAACCAAGGGTGGTGCAGAGTACAAAGAAAGAGTCAAGCCTACTATGTGGCCTCTTCAAGATGAACTAGGGTCATAAACATGTTCTTCTCTATGTCAAACAAGAAAATTGCAGGATACTTCAAAACTATGCATTTGATCTTAAGAGTCATCATCATACTCATCATCAATTAAACTTGAACTTCTCCCTATTTCTTTTTTAATGTTCTTGGACTTGGCTGGATCTGTTTGGTAGGATTCAATATGACCTAGCATCCCCACTTGTAAATCAACGAAGACTTTTTTTGCAAAGGTTCTACATTACCTCTGGATATGCCACCCTCCCACACCAACTTTCTTCTCACAATAGTTGCACACCATTTCCCCCTCAAAGTTCAATTGGCAATGATCCCATGTTGGGTCCTTCTTCCCTTTAGGAGCCATGGCAATTTTTACACCAACAAAAATAAAATCTACAAATAAAACCCTATGAATTCTTAATTACCAAGAAAAAGACAGCAAATATAAAGGGAAGAAGAGCAACATTGACATAACTTTACAAACCTTCCAAACTTAGAGAAGAAGAGTAGCTCCTAACAGCCGAAAAAATAGTTACATAACACAAGAAATTTTGAAAATGAACCATTGAATCAGCTCCAAACCAACCCAAGAAATTATGAAAATAATCCCTTGAAACAACTCCAAATCTGCCCAAGAAACTCAACCCAAAAACTCTCCAAATTTGCCCAAGAAACTCGGACCAAAAACTCTCCAAAGCTTCCCAAGAAACTCTTCAAAACAACACTATCGATAGCCCAAGAAACTCAGCGCAAAAATTTCAAATAGTGTGAACGAATTGTGTGAATGAAATGGAGAGGAGGGGGGCTCTTTAAATAGCTTTAGTAGGGCCCTGGGGTTAGGTTTTTTGTTTGCACTTTTGTTATTTTATTATTTTATTTTTTTAATTTGAGTTTTAGTGGTCCCTGGCTACGATTGTACGACACTATGCAAAACTGACCATTTTCGATTCCAAGCCCTCAACTAGACCAGCACAGCCCCAAAAGTAGTCAAACTAGCCAATTTTGCCAATTCCAATCAAGTTCTGAAAACATTGGTCTTTGGGTTAACATATTCTCCACCCCCTCCTTCCTCCTATGATTTTCATGTATTGCTTCTTCCTACTAATCTTTGTTTCTCAGCTCACTAGAATTAAAAGGTGTTAGATTATAAGGCTTACTAATGTAATAATATCAAAATTGTAACTAGTCATTAGGTATTATGTTATTAATAAAGATTGTTGGATGATGGTTGAGATACCTCTCAACCACTTCCTCTCTAATAAGAATTAGTTAGATCTTACAACCTACAATCTCTATAAAAGAGACCATTACTATTGTGTGTGGGTGCTTTACCTTTAATTAATTATTGTGTTGTGTTATCATTTGTGTTACTACATGTTATCAGAGCTTAGATAGTCTCTCTCACAAGAGGGGCTAGAACAAAAGCTTATTGTGATCCTTCTAAATGTAGGATTAAGAAAGCATAAGAGAGTTTGTTTAGTGTAGATAGTTGGACTTCAATGTTTTAATCTTTGAATAAGTATAGCTACACTATGTTGTATTGATCCTATTACTAAAAAGAAAAGCTATCATTGTAATTTGTGATTGATTTATGACACGTTGCCTAGTGGAATTTCATTTGAGTTTAGAAAAGAGAACGATTGTTGTAGCAGGTCAGAACTATAATAAATTTTTCAAGAGAGGGAGATCATATCAAATATACTAAGATCACTTGGCTCCAATGCAAAAAGGAAGCAACATTCCAAGATTTACATGATTGTGTAGAATCTCCCTCAAATAGGCTTTAGATCATGGCTCGTTTTCTGGATGGATCACAAACCCTTATACTAGATCTGTGTATATGCCTCGCTGCAATTTTCTCCAACATATCCATGGGAGAGCAATGCTCCTCTTGCAAGCAGCGTCAAAGTGCATAATATTGAGAGGACCAAATCCACATTTGCACATTTTCAAATCTTTTGTAGATTGTTGGCAACTAAAGAGTGGTTTCATCGTCTCCTTCATAGTTGTGTTTGATCATCTCCTTCATAATTGTGTGCCTCCTCCATACTTAGAATGATATAGATCACAGCCTACATGTGCCTCTATTAGGTGCCTCACCTCTAATTTGTTTTGATCCACACCTCACTCATCATGCCAGTGCTAAAGCTAGGCAGTATTGTGGTTGTGGGTTCACTGTGTTACACTGAGACTCAAACTCAGATCATATCTCTTCAACCTCAACGTTGACTTTGCATCTGAGTGATCAAGTTTCAAATGGTGGCTTTTGCTTATGGTTTAGTGGTTTTCCATGTTGAAATTGATTACATTCAACCATATGCCACAATCTAAGAATCTTAGCGATCGTAGGACATTGACGTCATCGGAGACAACAAGTTGGAGTCGTTGCATAAGGAGAAAGGAAGTTATATATCAAACAATAGATTAGGTTGAATTTTTGGTGTTTTACCTTTGCAGAACATGGCCCTTTACAATATGATTGGTCATCCTCATATCTGCAACATAGTTGCATTCATGCAGTGATTTTGGGTCACCAACTCTCTCCAATCTGTAGCATTAGAGGTTGGGCACTTCCATTAACCACATTGATCCAAATCGTAGCAATTAGAGTACATGATCAATTGCAAAACAATTCATTGCTCATATCATTCGGTACTCAGCTCTCAAATCAACACCAAACCAGATCCATATCCATGTACAAACTAGATCAATTCAATCTAGATTCAATTTGTAATGACGACTTTCAACTTGTCTATTGAGCAATATATGTCTTATGTTGGCCTAAAGAAAACTAGGTACATAAAGAGCAATGTCTCAAAAAACGGTGTTTTTAATTACTTGATTAACATATGGAAATTCAATAATGGTCAATCAAGGAACTTGTGATCTTCATTTTTTTGTGGACTTCCAATTTCGATCTCTATATCGACAAGTTGTTAATATGTTTTTCAAGGAGGTAATGTTGTGCGATGTATACTCTCTCTAACAATGTTACCATCAAGGTTATGGACTAACTGTGAATCTTTTGGAGGATGCATATGGAAGTCAGTGAATTTAATTACTATAATTAAATCAAATTGCTTCAGGGGACCATGTCCAATTCTTATTAATACAGATTAGTTATGATGACAATAATCCCCCGCATTTTAAGAGGCTTACACTTTGAAGACAAGGAGGGACACATTGGAAGACAAATAGTTGTTAAATACTCCAATATGCTTGTGGATTGAATAAACCTTACCTCATCAGGGTTTTGAGACATGAATGTGGGGATTGTTGTCCAATGGTTCAGGGGAGATCTAAGATTTGGAAGTTTGGAATCATACATTTACAAGGGTTACGAGACATTTCAGTTTGCTAATAATGTCCAATGATGCTAGGAAATTTAGATCACCGCAGGGAGGTTATACCTTTCAGTGGAATAGAGAGCAACTTGAAGGAGTCTTACTAGTGCAAGCATTGTTTTCAAAGACAAAGCTTCTAAATAATGTTTGGTTCTATTTTTTAGGTGTTCAATGAATGTGTATCTATTTTCACTGGTATAAGCCTTAAGAGGGGGTGTTAGATTGTGAAGCTTACCTATCTAATAATGTCAAAGTTGTAACTAGTCATTAGGCATTAAGTTATTAATAACAATTTGTTAGTTAGCGGTTGAGATAATCCCTCAACCTCTTCCTATCTAATAGGAACTAATTAGATCTTACAACAACCTACAATATTTATAAAAGAGATCATTGTTATTGTATGTGGGTGCTTTACATTTAATTAATTATTGTGTTATGTTATCATTTGTGTTCTTATTAATCATTGTATTATCTTATCATTTGTGTTCTTATAAAAGGATCTTGGATTGAGGGACTATCCCAATAAACAACAGCTGCATTTGAGAGGGTTGATTCATGGTAATAATCCTCCTCCAATATTACTTCATTATTATTATGTTGTCTTTGTTTTAATCATTCACTGAATTTTAAATAACAAAACTATGATATACATTGTGAACCTCAAATCTAGGTAAAGAGTTGCTTCAGTGTCACTTAGGAGGAGAACCTCAATGGGTTGTTGTAGGTTAGAGTCAAGACTATTTATCACTAAATTTTATTTTAAGTTTTTTTAATTTATTTCGACTTGTGAGGTTTTGCGTGTGCAATTTTGCCCGACCATTGTAAACTGGTGGCAAACTTCTTGTGATAGAGGACAAATTTGTCAGATTTTCACCCATTGCAACCTTTTGGTCTACACTAGTTGGAATTGCTTGGGCTTATAATATAACTCTAGAGTTTTTATTGGCTTTAAGAAGTTAAGGTAAATTCATCAATTAATTTATGTCCTAAAGAAAGGGGCAACAGGAGCAACAGGGATCATATTATATTGAGTTTGTTTGGGCTATTGTAGTTCTTCAAGACTTTTGCATGCTCAAAGAAGAGGGTACCGATGTTATGACGATAGTGAGGGACTCCTCCATAGTTATTAGAGCCGTATCTACATGGATTGCACCTCAAAATATTGGTATGGCCTGTCTCATTCAAAGATCATTGGATCTGACCAAAGAGTTTTCCATATTAGAATTCTTTCAGGTGTTAAGATCTCAAAATAAAAATGCAGATCACCAAGCCAATGTTGGTGTCCACATGGATGAAGGTTTATTAGTGTCACTAGAGGCAGGGATACAACATACAAAACCATCCCATGGCATTAATCAACCAAAATTTGAGGAGCTTCCTTTTGAATAGGTGTAAGTGCCTGCAAGTTGAAATGACAGGTGAATTAAATCCCACACTCCTCATTCTTAACTCTCCACCAGTGTATGAGGCAATGAGGCGTATGAAGATGGTATTGCCTCCCGCATGTGGGATTTCAACCTAGGTTTTCACAAGTTTTATTGCGTTGATCAATCAATTCGTGTTTGGATCTTGTAGTCATGTTGTGCTAAGAGGGGAAACCCAAAGCCACAAAGGGTAGGGAGAGACTCTGGATGTTGTAAATTTGCTCAAACCTCCAACTAGAACAATATACATTGGTTGTAGGTTAGTGGAAATCATGGCTCACTACCACTGCACAAGCAACTGTTGCGTGTGCTTTGTGAATTGGCAATGGTAATAGAAGGGATGAAGCATTGTGAAAGAGAGTTATTGAGTTACGAAGTTCTGTGGTGAATAATTCTATGAAATGGAATAGATAGGAAGAAAATTGGAATGGGAGATGGCAAATTAGAACAGGTAGAGGGATAGAAGCACGATGCAAACCACCACCCAACTTATGGCTCTCCATAAAGGTGGAATTGATGGCATTTATGCACTCACAGTGACAAAAGATTTTAGAGTTGGGGGTGAAGTTGTGGTCTTTGGTGTCTCTAGTTGACACAGTAAGTTATTGTATCTCTCCTCCTTCATCTTCCATGGCCACTGGAGACTCCTCCACTTCTTTTTTTGTTGGGGCCAAAGAAGAGGCCAAGGATATCGTGGGTGGGCCTCTATCAAGCCTATCGTTTGTTGCAAGTAAAGCTCGCCCTTTAGGCCAGGGGAACATGGAAAAGGGCAGTGGTGAAGCAAATATGGAGACTTCGGAGGAGTGGAAAGAAACTGCTTCTAAGGCCGTGTTTTTTAATTTTATTTTGTCCAAGTTAGATATGTTTTGCCCTATCATTTTTCTTATGCATCAGTTTGTAAGGTTGTACACCTGCCAGATATGCAGAAATAGAATAGGCTTGGTTATAGTATTTTGTTGTACAAATTTTATAGTTTTGTTTGAAGGCTTTAGCCAAAACTCCATAAATTTTGTATTAAAAGGTTGTTTGGTTCGACCACAACTTCTTTTCTAACACAAATATATTTGTATCTGAGAAAATAATAAGCCAAAAAAAAAAAAAAAACTTATGTCATGTTAAATCCTAGATTTTATCACTTGAAAATCTCGAGGGTTAGGGGCCAGTGTATTCCATATGGTTGGCATTCAGATAGTTTCCTAGAGACAGCTTGGTTCTGAGCCATTGTTCTTTCCCTTTGAGGTCAAGTACAAAGTGGTTTAGTGGTGATTTCCTCATTTCGGAGACAGGCTACACAGTTTTTCATGAACAAATGGAGATGGCTATTTTTAGTTGTTTTCCTTCTTTTCAGAAGACAAAGTTCAGAGGTTTGCATGACAGTTTTGACCACATATTCAGAGTCCTTGTGAGTTCACTATTCCAATGAGCCTTTTCTAAATGACGTGAGACGTGTATATTTTTAGCAGTGTTTGCATGTCAAATCTGAACATGTATTTGGGTTCCTTGCAGAAAACAAAGTTCGATGAGCCTAATTTCATAGACATGCAAGCACTTTTTATTTTTAGCAATATGACATGCATTGTGACACGTGGCAGCTTGACTACATGACACTTTGCAGTTTTGGGATGACATGTGGCAGCATATGGAGGTGACACATGGCCCTCGAGTGTGACACGTGGTAGCCTCTAGCAGTGACAAATGACAGAGGTAGGGTGCATACATGGAATAGGAAGTGATGTGGCATGTTTCTTCAATTCATTTAGGTTATGACTAAGTCAACAAGACACATGAGTAAGTCAACAAGTGTGGTGGCACTAGGAGGAGATTACAAGGTGTGTTTTAGTTGAGTTAATGGAGGCACCTACCATTTTTCTCTCACTTCACTAGGGGCACCCACCTTTTCTCTCTCCTAATCATGAGTCTTAACTCGGACTATCTTCAATGTGATTGCACACGCATGCGTTGTAGGAGAGGTGGCGCATGATTAACATTTACGAGGTGTTCTAGTTAAGTTAAACTAGGGCACCTACCTTTTATCTCTCCACTTCACTCCTCTCTCTTACTTGGTCACTATTTGAACTAACACTCACTTTAGTTAACTAGAGCACCTCCTTTTTTCTCTCTCTTCACTCCCACTTTCTCTCCCCTTAACTCTCTCTCTCTTCCACTTTATGCTCCCTTCCCCTCACTCCACTCCATTTCTTTCGTTACACTCCCACATGGGGCACATCTTTCTCTCTAGTTGATGATTACTTCACTAGATTTAACTCTTTGACCTGGTGCACCCCCCACTCCCTTCCATCAATTCTACATTTATGACCACATGCATAGACTCCTCATTAAGTTAAACATCAATTCTAATCTGTTATTGTTGATTTTTCTATATTAGATAATATGAGATTATATATGATCGATGTATTACAATGATGAGTGTTCCATATATAGAGAACATATGGTGACCATCCATTAAAGGATGTGTCCCTTGGATAATAAATAACTACTTATTTTATATATATATTTACACCTTGTATTATAAATATTATGTCATATAGTATATGATATTATATGGAAGAATGTCTTCCTGATGTTGTCCACACATCAACACTCCCTCTCAACGAGGGAGACATTCTTCATCATGCCAAAGCTTGTCTCTGAAGTATACAAACTTCACTCTAGACTCATGACACTTGTCTACCAGTCTTGGGAGATGTCTCTCTCCCACCTGAACCAAAGGGAAACTCCTTTTGCGGCTCTCCCTCTGAGCCAATTAACTCTCTGAGATCGGGCTCACTCTGGGTCTGCACGTGATAGCATCTAGCATCTTGAGTCTTTATCATTCTTTGTCAAATCACCGTGACTAGGACAAAGACTACATCAGGGTTGTTCACCACAGGTACACTCCTATGAGTGAATGCCAACTTGATGCTAACTAAAACGTGGAAAGCACCTCAAGCACCTCGAGTCCATAGTATTCCTTGGCATGATCAAGGAAGGACTACTCCTAGGCCCATTTACCGCAAGTACATTTTTGTGATAAATGTATCCTATCTCCCTTGGTCTGCAGCCCAATCTAGGAGAAGGTTTGCCAAATGCTTACAAAGGACATTCACTATAGGTACACCCATGTGGGTGAAAATCTGCCCAATGTTTCCACACACTAGAGGAACACTGGCACATCAAGTTTTTTGTTCTTTGAAGACTACGCTTGGGCTATTCACCATTGGTCAAACCATCATGACCAATCCTGGGAGAATATATGCCCGGTGCTTAAACATCAACACTCCCTCTTAGCTAGGGAGGTATCGTTCCATGATGTCTTCATCTAATAGTCCATTGACTACTCTGTAATCAACAAGTAGCGCACAGCTACTACCATGCCATCGGTAGCTCGAATCATCTGTCACAGTCTCTGCGATCAAACAGCACACAATTGCTTCAAGTAATCTAGTAGTCTCCATGACAATCAGCGAGTAGCATACAACTACTACAATGCCATCCAATAGAACATGACTATGTTGATCCATAGTAGTACACAACTATTGTCCAATGGAACACAACCACTGCTAGTAGCAGACAGCTACTGCCCAGTGTCACACAATCACTACCAGTGGTACACAACCATTGTAGTAAGTAGCACACAGCTATTGTCCAGAGACAGTCTCCGCCAATGGTACACAACCATCGTAGTAGTATACGGCTACTATCCAAAGACACGCAGTCTACGCCAATGGTACACAACCACCGTAGTAGCAAAAGGTATGTCACACATGGCACTCCCATGTGGACTTCTAGAGGCTACTCCCTCTAGAAACACTAGGGGAAACTCCCCATAGTGTGTGACATCAAGGTCAACTACCTTGACATGATTTTGACGTGTCCACATGTGTTCTCCACAAGGGATGTGTCATCATGTGCTCTCCACAAGGGACGTTGGGCTATAAGTCCAAACCCACTTATCCCTCTCAAATAAGTGTCCTCACAAATCAACTCAACTCAGTCACAGAGGAGTACGATATGTAGAATGTCTCAGGAAGCTACAAACATCAACACTCCCTCGCTCTACCATGCCAAGTCTGTCACGGAAGTACTCAAACTTCATCATGGTAAGGGGTTTCGTAAGAACATCAACAACCTACTCAGTTGTAGGAAGGTACTACACCAGTAGTTCCTTCCTCTGCACCATGTATCGGATGTAATGGTACTTGATCTCAATGTGTTTCGAATTGTCATGAAACACTGGACTCTCTGAGAGCTTCACACAACTTTGGTTATCACAATGAATAACAGTGGAATCCAGCACATGTCCAAATAAATCTGCAAGGAGCTTGTGAAGCCACATTGTTTCGCGGACTACCACACTCAATGCAATGTACTCTACTTATGCGGTGCTCAAAACCACAGAAGTTTGTTTCTTGCTACACCAAGAAACCATGGCAGATCACCAAGTAAAGCAACACCCGGAGGTGTTTTTCCTGTCCACTGTGCTACTTGCCCAATCAGAGTCAATATATCCCTGCAATCTCGTGTCAATATTGGAAGTATATCTCAAAGCATGTCCAACTATGCCTCACAGGTATCTCAACACATGCTTCGCAGCAATCCAGTGTGTATATCTCGATTGACTCATAAACTAGCTAAATGCACTCACTGCATAGCAAATATTTGGTCTGGTGTTAACCAAATACATCAATGATCTAATCAGCTATCTGTACAGGGTCAGATCAATCTCGTAGGAATCAGAAGAAGACACACTTAGCTTCTTCAAATTCGTCACCATTAGTGTATCCATGGGCTTACAGTTCAGCATCCCAAACTTCTTCAATATCTCAATTGTGCACTTCCCCTGACTCAAGAAGATCTCATCAATTCTCTGCCACACCTCTAGTCCCAAGAACTAGTGCATCATACCAAGGTCCTTCATCTCAAACTCAGGAGGCCAACGCATACTTGAATTTAGCAATAAGGCTCTCTAAACCAGTGAGGAATAAATCATCAACGTAGAGGTCCAAAATCAGGGACTCACCGTTAACAGTCTTGTAGTACAGGTTGGGATCAACAACATTTTTGTTGAAGCCCAAACTCATCAAGTGTCCATCAATCCTCGCATACCAAGCTCAAGGTACCTACTTGAGTCCATACATGGCCTTCTTCAACCTACACACATGAGACTTCTTCTCATGTATCATGAAACCATTTGGTTGCTCGATGTATACTTCTTCCTCAATCTCTCCATTAAGAAAGGTTGTCTTCACATCCATCTGATGTAGTCTCCAACCCATGGATGATACAAGGGCAATAATCGTCCGGATAGAAGTGTATTGAGAAACATGAGCAAATGTCTCATAATAATCTATTCCCTCCACTTGAGAGAATCCTCTAGCAACAAATCTTGTTTTGTGCTTCTCGATGCTTTTGTCAGTTGTGTGTTTCATCTTATAGATCCACTTGGAAGTCACTACAGACTTCCCCTCAGGTCTCAGAACAATATCCCACACATCATTCTTTATGATGGACTGATACTCCTCCATCGTGACATCTCTCCATATTGGCTGACTAAATGCCTCCTCATAACAGAAAGGCTTGGAATCAATGGTGTGGCTCATAGTTGCGGCACGGCACGAATATCTCTGAGGTCTCTTACTCTCTCGAAAGGTACCACAAGGAGTTGCATGTCCTTCTGCCTCTTGCAAAGTTTGACGAGCCCATGCAGGTCTCTTCCGATCTACTGCAATATCTCTAGGTACATCAACTGGAGCAACAGGATCAACGGGAACAATTGGATCAATAAGCTCAATTGTCTCCCTCTGAACTGTTGGAGGGTGAGGGGGAGAAGGAACCATCTTTTCATGTCTCTCACTATCAATCTCCATGTGAGATCCTCTAGATCTCATGAAGGCTACCTCCTCCTCAAAGGTAACATCTATGCTCACATCAATCTGTCTTTGATCAAGGATGTAGATCCGATATGCCTTCGAAGACAAACTATACCCCACAAATGTACCCTTTCTGCCTGAAGGGTCTAGCTTGGTCCTTTTATCCTTGGGTACATGAATGTATATTGGACACCCAAATATCCTGAAGTGTCCAACCTCATGCTTCACTCATGAACTGTGTCCATACTAGACATCTCGTGGTTCCCTCATGAAACACGTCTAAAACATATCGAGGTGCCCTCATGGAACCAATGTTTACGACATATCAAGGTTCCCTCATGGAACCAATGTCTCACAAGACATATCAAGGTCTCCTCGTGAAACCAATATCTTGGTTCCTTCATCTAACCGTCTGAGGCACGTCGGGATGAAGTCCACATTCCCTCCTACTAGTCCATACAGGACCCTCCGAGGAGAATGTATCATGATGTTGTTGATGATTGCAGCATCGTGTAACATTCTCTAGGTCGTTCTCCTCTGGATTGAGTTGAGACGATCTGTGAGAGAGCCCATGTGTTGGGTGTGCCCATGTGATGGGTGTGCATCAGACTCTGGACTAAGTTGTGATCACATGTGGTCTCTTGTCTACTCCTCTGCACTGAGTTGAGATGACTTAAGAAGGTCTCCTGCCTTGTACTCCTCTGGACTGAGTTGAGTCGGCTTGAGATGGTCTCATGCCTTGTACTCCTATAGACTTAGTTGAGTCGGCTTGAGATGGCTCTCCAGATGGTACTCTTGTGAACTCAGTTGAGTGATATGTTGAGAGTGACGTCCCTGTGGGTGAGCACAGGTGGAAGTGTCCCTAGTGGATGAGCACTAGAGGATGTGAGAGATCCCTTGCTATATTGTCAGAGAATGAGACTTTGGTAAAACCCTAATTTATGTTGTAAAGGGTACAAGTCAACCCCACCATGTAAAGATAATTAATATTGTGTAATTATTAATTATATTATTAAGTTGTACAGGTCGACCCTATTGTGCCAAGTGTCATGTAGATTCGTTGAGTTAAGTTTTGTATAAATAAGAGATAGATCCCCATTGTGGATCACATCTCTCACTAACTCAACGCATGGTCTGAAATTATGAGGACTGCAGTTCGCACTTTTCTAGGAGCTAGTTTTCTCAATCTTAGAAGCACCCTCTTATGTGCTAGGTTTTGGTGGTGGATGGTGGATCTTCTCTTGGCAATATAAGAAAAGGATTGTTGGGTTTTTTACCTTGGTTGAGAAGGGTTTTCCCAGGATATTTCTAGTATCTTTTGTGCATGGTTATTCTTCTTGTGATCTTGGTTTACTGTGGCTAATGTATTGTGTTGTTGGAATGGTTATGGTTGTAGCTTATGCTAAACAGAAATAAAATAAATGTGCATGAGCTAAGCATTAAAAATTCAACAGATGTTGCCTCAAACATCTCTGGGACACATCAAGGTTGCCTCATTAAACCAATGTCCCCCAAGACATATCGAGGTTTCCTCGTGAAACCAATGTCTTGGTTCCTTCATCTGACCATTTGAGGTACGTCGGGATGAAGTCCACATTCTCTCTTACTAGTCCACACAGGACCCTCTCGTTCAATATCGAAAGAAGTTAGAATCTAAAATGATGGATCTTCACTAGCGAGCAATCCTTCATGGCTAGTCCAAAGAGATCTCTATCAAAATGTGTGTCCATCCCCATTGGCTTTCATATACAAATAATGATATCCAGCAAAACTGACATCACTTCCCATCGAATATGTATGCATAAAGTAAAATTTGTGCACAAGGATACAACTTTCAAAGAGCAATTGGAGAGTTTGCTTGGTCAAACAGTTCGAGGGACTGAAATTTGTTATGAGAATAATACTCATTCTCCCGCAGAATCGCATATAAAATAAAAATGTGCAACAACACATGTTCTTCGTTCTGTGGGCCTTCAGCATAGACTGGATGCTCAGCTCCAAGGGATTTCAAACCCCTACGGGCTCATTCTCGGTCTTCTTCATCCTTGTTTTGGATTCACCAACCTCGTCCTCCAACTTGGACATGAGATCCCTAAGTTGAGAATACAAGGCCCTAGATGCATTCTCATTCTACTTAACAATAGCATCAAAGGTGATACTCTAAGCATAAACACTGACGAGCAGAATCTTGGTGTCTTGCCTTTTTTCATTGACGGATCCAGTGCTGACAAGCCCACGACAACAAAACACCAGAGTTTCGAACTCGCCAGGAGCCTTGAATACCCAGCTTTGAAACCCACTATGCCCTCCTTTGATTTTCAGCGGGCGAAATAACTTCCAGCAAGTGTGGGGCATCACTAGCTTGTCCGTCGCACTCTGGGTCTCATGGAGTTTCATTGATACAACACTTAATGGATAATCCGATGAACCAGATTTAGATCGCTCCTTCTGTCAATGGTGACCCCTGGCAACTCCATCGCCATCAGTGCAACGACTCCGACCTCTCTAAGCGGCGAGATGAAACACTTCTCTCCACACAGGTTCCTCCTCAATATGTGTTCCTCTACTTCATAGTGACTGATCTACACAAGTAAACACATTATTCTCTCTACTCCTACACCTAAGTACACATAGGCCAGAATTCTTAGACTCTCATCTTCCTAGGCTCTTCCATGACGAAGTCACACCTAGACAACCTGCTCTGATACCATGTTGATTTTTCTATATGAGATAATATGAGATGATATGTGATCGATGTATTATTACAATGATGAGTGTTCCATATATAAAGAACATATGGTGACCATCCATGAAAGGATGTGTCCCTTGGATAATAAATAACTATTTATTTATTATATATATTTATACCTTGTATTATAAATATTATGTCATATATTATATATATGTGTGTGTGTGTGTGTGTGTGTGTGTGTGTGTGGAAGAATGTCTTCCCAATGTTATGACTCAAATTGATTACGTTCAACTCCGTTCTTCCCCAATTTATAGATGTCACACTCACCTCAACTCATGCGCCCTACTCTAGATGACACCATCACATGACACCTCTCCTCCAGATGAGGCATGTGACATTCACTCTCTCACTTGACTCACTTGGGCGCATGGTTTGAGGAGGTTTATTCATTGGGATATGTCCCTCTTCCTATATTAGAAGACTATCTTCATTGGCACGGGGTTGGATCTTCTTCGACGACAACATACTCCATTTGTTTCTTTCTCTCGTTATCTCTATTCTAGCTTCTATTCTCAGGTGCAGGGATCATCATAATACCATTTTTGTAATCTGTCTCTCCGATACAAACAGAGATTTGGCAATTTCAAAAATAGAACCATTGTTGTGCTCGTATCAAGCCCTCACGAATCGTTGGTATTGTGGATGTTATTTGTGCATGATTTAGTTGTTTTAGCATATTATTTAGGTTTTTTCAGCCGCTTAATATCGCATCTTCTGCCTTTATCCACATTTTTTCAGCTAACGTTGCAGGGATTCCTCCACAAACTTTAACCAAACACTTTTAAACCTTTTGGCTGTTTAATCGCAGCCATCAAAATATATTTTTGCTGTTGTTTTCGTGGTCATCTTTTGCAGATTTACAGGTTGAAGACAGCGGGAAAAGAACCTAGGGACCCCCCCTTGAGGTTGGCAAGCACCAGCCCGAATGGAGAGGGATCTGTCCACGACACTTTTGGAACAATATTCTCTTATATTCTCTATAATTACATGCTTTTCTTGCTGATTTTATTGCCTTTTCCAATCAGATCTAGGTGCAGAAAAGTGTGCTAACATGTCGTGGAGAAAAAGTTCATATATTTAACTTCAA
>WSFP011484818.1:0-15639 GCA_009831015.1 Picea engelmannii | reverse complement strand
CAGTAGCGGTTCCATATGCAGGTTTAGTTGGAGACCCAGAGCCTCTAGCAGCAGGAGATAAATAAGTAGGAATCAGAGAGAGAGAAAAGAGAAACAAAGTGCAAAAGTATCTATCAGGAGCACACTTGTAATTTGAAAACCACTCTTAGCAAGCCTCTTTTTCCAACCCAAAAAAGATCCAATAGGAGGAGTATGGCCCCCATGAAAAAATGTGGCATTCGAAGCGATTGAGCCAAACCCTGACTCCTCATAAACTAGAAAATAATTATAATACCAAAAATGGGGAATATACCATGGTCACTGGATTATAGATAGTGTTTTCGGAGACATAATAGATCGATCAAATTAGATAATTCATCTACATGGGCATTGTTATTGAAAAAAGGGAACCTTTAAGAAATTCACCTGAAGTTTACCTACATGAGCCTGCCTTATACAAACCAACTTATCTTATAGGTACCTATTAGATAAGGGCCTTAGGGGAAATTAGACTTAATTACAAGATAGGTATAGTGGCTATTTAATGTAATTTGGAGCACCGATAGAACTCAATAAATATTGCATTTTCCTTCCTGAACAACGTCGAAAATCGTACCTGATCAATTTGCTAGTGAAAAGGGTGGAAACCATCCTCAACCTTGAAATTCAATCCATGCTAGCTAAAGTACCTTGAATATATTAGGTTAGCCCACTAGGCATGGGTAAGGCATAGTAGGAGGGGGAGGAGGTTAGTGCCTGACTTAGCTCCTTATCTAAGGGTTAGTTAACTCCTTATTTGCAGTATTGTATCATTTACATTCTTCCCCATGTTGTGTTTCAAGCACTCGCGAGAATGTCAAACCAAGAGAAACAAAGTGTTTGATATCACCTACATGATTATGTTCATTATCAATAGAATGATCCCCAGGGACATCCATTGAGGGGTGAGGAGAAAACTAGTCTCTCTAAAGACCATTGCTAGAAGGAAGTAGTGTTTGGGAGCATAGGAGTTTGATTGACATCTTGAGAGTTGATATCTCGCATTCATTTGGTAAGACTTCCTACGTTACAAGTAGGTGGGCTCAGCATCAGAGAATCCATCCTTTTCACACATCATTCTATGGTTAGTGCTATCATCACTGTTATTGAATGACCACTTTCCAGATTGAATGGCCCGGATGAAGAAGTGAATGGAAAGGAGCAGGCCAAAGAAATAATTTGCAATGAAATATTTGAAGAGATAGTTATTTTTAGTGTGGGAGTTTCCCATCTTCCTTTTGATGTGTCTAACTTAAAGGAGTTCGATAAATTGAGCCATTTATGTTACAACCCGGGCAATTTAGAAAATCTAAGCGAGGCAAGTTCACTTCAAATATATGGCCCCCGTTATATCTGTTTTCTTGGAATATCTATAAATATATATCATTAGCAATTTTATTAGTTTTAATGATCTGAGTATGATTTTAATAGATCAATAATTGCATAATTTGTAGCTGCCTTCAATATTAGACACATTGATTTCAAATTAAATTCACTTGATTTCCAAATCTCTTCCAACTGTATTCAACAACTCAGTAATATGCTATTACTGAGACTGAAGAATGCACAGTTGAAAATATTACCTCAATAAATATTAGACACATCGATTTCCAATTAAATTCCATTCCCCTGGCTTCCAAATCTCTTGCAATTGTATTCAGCAACTCAACAATCTACCAATTGTATTCAACAACTCAACAATCTGCCAATTGTATTCAGCAACTCAACAATCTGCCAGTACTTAGATTGAAGAATGCACAATTGAAAATATTACCTCAAGAGCTAGGAGATATGGGAAATGGTTTGCAAGAACTAACACTTTCAAATCGCCAATATCTAGAGGAATTACCTGGACCAATTTCTACTACTTGTATCTTTAGCTATTTTCAAACTTTCTTGACAACTTTTTCAAACTTTCCTGGCAAGGAATAAGCATGCTGAAACTCAAAAATTATAGAAGTTTTCCTGTAACTCATAGCCTCCAGGAAATGGCCCTCAACCTAAGAAAAATGAAAAATAAAAAAATTAAAGGGTGCCACATATCCTGGAGACTCTCAAGCTCAAGGTAATGAAGGCATGATAGCTTCACTTTCCACACTCCTAGTGAAATCTACTAAAACTTATCTCTATGATACATAACCCTAGACACTTAGAAAACTCTACATCATATGTTTATCTCTCCATCAGCTAGAATCACCCTATTTACATGCATATTGAACTGTTTTCACTCGCATTTGGTCGGAGAGGTTGGGGATGTAACAGAGGGGATACTAGATAGAAAAAGGCTCACAAATTTCAGGGACTTGGTGTAGATAAGGGACTTGAACCTTGGGAAAATGAAAAAATGAGAGTGATTTCTTGTTGGCATTGAATGGTCGCCTAGAAACTGAGAAATTATTTATGTGGGCACATGCAATGAACTCCATTATTTAACTGCACATTTACCCACCATGCTAAATAATAACATACAACTTCACATTTATTGAATTAATAATTACATAAATGTACAACCAAGACAGTTAAGTACATGCTATGAACACTTGCACCATTTAGAGCTTCGAGGTTTTTCCACAACACAGTTAAGTGCATGCAATGAACACTTGTATAACGTTTATTATTTCTATGTATATCTTGACAAATGTTGAATCTATATATTCAATGAACTCTAATAATAATTCACGTAGATAAGTCGAGCACCTTCTATTTGGAAAGATTCTTTTAGAAACAAGTGCCACTATCGTTGGCGATGTCCCTGCCGAAAATGAAATTGAAATATGCAATTTCAAATCCATGAAATGTATTGCTATACAATTTGAAATCCAAAGGTAGCCATATCTCTTAATTTGCTGGAAAAACTAGGGAAAATGATGGTCAATCGGATTCCCTACTTGAATCACGTCAATTTTAATAAATGCAAAAGTAGTTACACATGTAAATCATGTTATTGAACTAGACTAAATGCTAAAGTAGTTACACATGTAAATTAGGTTATTGAACTCGATGCTCTAAGTATAATTAAAATTAACGACTAATCAACAAACATGGTAATTACCAAAAAATACTAACTACAAACATATGTCATGTCCTGGATCGGAGAAACACTCGATTTGATACATAATAATAAAAAATCCTATGGATTTTGGTTACGTAATAATCAATATTTTCTCCAGCTACTACATAATTACAAAAGAAATCCCGATGGACTTGCATAACCAATAGGGAGTTCATCCGGGGAATTTTTTTCTCATAACAGAACTAATAAGCAAGGGAGCTCAATTCTTGGTGGAGATTAGTAGATCAAAGGATTCACTCTAATACATAATACGTAATAATACGTAAAATTAAGATGGCTTGGTAGGACTACAAAACTAATACGTAAAATTAATACGTATTAGTAGGTGGAGATTAGTACATAATACGTAAAATTAAGATGGCTTGGTAGGACTACAAAACTAAAGATGGCTCAGTGGAACACTTCCAAACGGCTTTCCAGGAACACTTCTCGGATGAGTCAACAATCGATCTGTATACCCCAGTAACACATCATCGTAGACAGCCACGTGACTATTGATTATGGAACCATCAAGCATATTTTGTTTCATATACTACAAATGTTATATGCCCAAGTGTGATGATAAATCCTTACAAACTTGAATAAAAATAAACTATCAACTTTACTATGCATAATGTGTCAAAATAGGTTATCAATGATGACAGGTTAATAATGAGGTAGACCTTCTTTTCACATATTGGATGGCACTTTGGAGAATAATTAAAATGCAGCCTCGTGGAAGATTTTACAAGAATGTCGTATGTGCGAGTCAGTCTGCATGATAACTAATAATAAAATATTGAATAGAGATGTAGACTACTAACCCTAAAATTTGCATGAAGCGCAAGTATTTACGATAGTCATAAATTTACCTCATTGGCACACACAACTTCAAAATTAGGAAGAATTTTAGTGTTTTCCGTGATCAGAAGAAACTAATTCCAAGAAAATTTTCCTAAACCTTGTATGAAGAGCCAACAAATTCAGTTTGCATCGAACATAATTAAGGACTTGTGAAGTTATGAAAATCCAGTTAAGAAATCCAATTTATAGAACATTATGATAGCATCATTACTTGTAATAATTACATGAAGATCTTTCCATAGTCCAATAGACTACTCTAGCGTATAAAATCCAACAACATTGGATGAGAAATACAAATATGCCTAAATCTCTATCATGCTTAAATTATATATAAGAATTCCAATCTGAGGTGTATAAGAAATCTATGAGAGAGAATGCTCCTCCCATTTCTACTCCATGAAAGATACATGACAACATGATCAAATTCAATGGCATTAAATATTTTCCCAGCTACAAAAATGTGATCATCTTTAGCCATTACCTTGTCAAATTATCCCATTTTGAAATTCATAAATGTTAGTAGCCAGTAAAGGCTCCACAACTACATTGCATGTTTAACCAAACATATAATTGGAAAAGCTAAACTTGAAACTAACAGTCCATGGGGAGGTTATCTAAAGACTATAAAAATACAAATTTAAAATATTGTTCATGTCGCCTTGCAGAAAACTAAATTTTCTCTCATGAACTTGGAAAGCCCCATCACAAAGACTGTAAAGTAAGAACAAATATCGTTAATCACAAACAGAGTAGAGTATCACAAACAAATATCAAGGTAATGTATAATATCCCATGATAACGAACCCTATACCCCAAAACACATAAGCTAATAGCTTTAGGAGCATCATAAGCAAGGGCAGATGCATACCTATATCATGTAGCATATACAGTCCTTGATTCATACCTAGACGTAGTATCCATGGAATCTGGTTGAACCAATACCCTTGCACAAGTAGGAGTAGCAACATTAGTTACAGAAGTAGCAAGCAAAATCCATTAGGCTGACAAGAAAGTGATTGATCACAAGCCAATTAAAACAAAAACAAGCAGCAGGTGTAGTGGTGGACTACCAATGGTTTGTCACCTAAGGGTCTAATGCAGGAGTCACATTATCCTTGTGATCTTCTACAGGATTCACCTTATGGTCTGCTACAGGATAGGTTCATCTTTGTCCTCCCATATGAAATGGAATGAATCAATAAGGTTATATATACCAGAATTTGTGTTCAAAATTTGTTACAACAATGTAGATTAATCTAGATCCTGGACAGTTTAGGGATAACATTCCTTCATGCATGAAGGATTCATATCAACATCACAGAAACCACCAGTACTTGTGGGATGGGATCATGCGTGGAAACAACAGCCCTCTTTTCATGACTCCTTACTTATAATATATTACATGCTTGGGTCGGTCGGCACTCTGAACATATGAAATTTTGAATCCATATAGGTAAGTGAGGTAGGAACCTTGTGTTCTATATTGGTAAGTTTGGTGCAGGAAGGTGTCCCTATGTTCTGTACTTTTAGTGTCGTCCCGATAGGGTTCTTATCTCTCGGGTATGGTAGTATGGATATGACTAACTACTAGAAATGAATATAGCTTCTAGCAATGACCTCCTGGCAATGACTGGCAATGACATGAGTATGATCAATAAAAAAGAGGCACTTGCCTCACCCTCCTCAACCCAAAAAGAATTTCATATTCTACTAAATAAAGAGAAAGAGCATATACCTGTGTTCTACTGAAAGGAAGGCGTGGGAGGCTATTGGGTGAAGCTACGATATGATGAGGCTCCAACAGAGGAAGTACCAATTGCTTACACTGGGACCCGAGCTGGGGAAACAAAGGTAAAAGGTCGAGCTAAACCTGTGAATCGAATGGGAAAAGAAACAACTTCGCAGACCGGACTATGAGACAGACGTCTTATGACCTCAAAAAGGGAACGTAGAATAGTTACCTAAGATCGATCTCGTTCCTCAGATAAAGTTGATCCAATTGATGACGAAATTCCAATCAACTCCATCCCTCACCTTCATTCACATTGATAAGGAGGGAGTATTATTAGATGGACAAGGAGGGAGTATTCGTTTATATAATTCTAGGGGGGATATCGGTCATGGATTTCACTCTTGAATTGGACCTGGACTTGATAGTCAGAACCTCAATGCAAATAGACCTATCCCTTCCCAATCGTATGCTTATCTGTTTCCAGTGATATAAAGTAGGTCAGAATAGGTTGGATTTATGTTTCTTATTTCCCACATTTGGCAGAAGATCCGATTTAAGCTCCATATCCAGTAGCGGTTCCATGTGCAGGTTCAGTTGGAGACCTAGAGCCTCTACAAGCAGAAGATAAATAAGTAGGAATGGGAGAGAGAGAAAAGAGAAACGAAGTGCAAAAGTATCTATTAGGAGCACACTTGTCATTTGAAAACCACTCTTATCAAGCCTCTTTTTCCAACCCAAAAAATATCCAATAGGAGGGGTATGGCCTCCATGACAAAATGTGGCATTCGAAGAAATTGACCTAGACCCTGACTCCTCATAAACCTGAAAAGAATTATAATACCCTAAATGGGGAATCAACCTCTAGTCACTGGATTCTAGATAGAGAGTGTTTTCAGAGACGTAATAGATCAATTGGATTAGATAATTCATGTACATGGGGATTGTTATTAAAAAAAGGGCACCTCTAACAAAATCGCCTGAAGTTTACCTACCTAAGCCTGCCTTATACAAATCTTATAGGTCCCTATTAGGTAAGGGCCTTAGGGGAAATTAGACATAATTACAGGATAGGTATAGTGGCTATTTAATGTAATGTGAAACACCGATAGAACTCCATAAATATTTCATTTTCCTTTCTGAACAATGTCGAAAGTCATACCCGGTCAATTTGCCGGTGAAAAGGGTGGAAACCATCCTCAACCTTGAAATTCAATCCACGCTAGCTAAAGTACCTTGAATATATTCAGTTGGTCCACGAGGCATGGGTAAGGCATAGTAGGAGGGGGAGGAGGTTAGCGCCTGAATTAGATCCTTATCAAAGGGTTGGTTAGCTCCTTATCTGTGGTATTGTATCATTTACATTCTTCCTGCGTTGTGTTACAAGAGCTCGCGAGAATGTAAAACCAAGATAAACAAAGTGTTTGAGATCACCTATGTGATTATGTTCATGATCAACAACATGATCCCCAAGGACATCTATTGAGGGGCGAGGAGAAAACAAGTCACTATAAAGACCACTGCTAGAAGGAAGTAGTTTCTGGGAGCAAAGGAGTTTGATTGACATCTTGAGAGTTGATATCTCGCATTCATTTGTTAAGACTTCCTACGTTACATGTAGGCAGGCTCAACATCGGAGCATCCATCCTTCTCATGCATCATGCTATGGTTAGTTCTATCATCACGGTTATTGAATAGCCGCTTTCTAGATTGAATGGCCTAGATGAAGAAGTGAATGGAAAGAAGCATGCCAGAGAAAGAATTTGCAAAGAAATATTTGAAGAGCTACTTATTTTCAGTGCGAGAGTTTCCCATATTCCTTTTGATGTGTTAAACTTAAAGAGGTTTGATAAGTTGATCCATTTATGTTACAGCCCGAGCGATTTAGAAAATCTAAGCGAGGCAATTTCACTTCAAATATATGGTCTCCATTATATCTCTTTTCTTGGAATATCTATAAATCTATATCATTAGCAGTTCTATTATTTTAAATTATCTGACTATGACTTTAATAGATCAATAATTGCTTAATTTGTAGATGCCTTCAATATTAGACACATCAATTTCAAATTAAATTTCCTTGATTTCCAAATCTCTTCCAATTGTATTCAACAACTCAGTAATATCCTAGTACTAAATCTAAAGAATGCGCAGTTGAAAATATTACCTCAATAAATATTAGACACATCAATTTCCAATTAAATTCCATTTCCCTAGCTTCCAAATCTCTTCCAATTGTATTCAACAACTCAATGATCTGCCAATTGTATTCAACAACTCAACAACTTTCCAATACTCAGATTGAAGAATGAACAGTTGAAAATATTACCTCAAGAGATAGGAGATATGGGAAATGGTTTGCAGGAACTAACACTTTCAAATTGCCAATATCTAGAGGAATTACCCAGATCAGTTTCCACAACTTGTATCTTTAACCATTTTCAAACTTTCTTGATAGCTTTTTCAAACTTTCCTGGCAGGGACTAAGCATGTTGAAACTCAGAAATTATAGAAGTTTTTCCGAAAATCATAGCTTCTAGGAAATGGCCCTCAACCTAAGAAAAAAACAAAATAAATAAATAAAAGGGTGCCACATATCCTGGAGACTCTTAAGCTCGAGGTAATGAAGGCACGATAGCTTAATTTTCCACACTTCTAGTGAAATCTACTAAAACCTATATCTATGATACGTAACCCTAGACACTTAGAAAAATCAACCTGATAGATTTATCTCACCATTAGCTGGAATCACCTTATTTACATGAATATTGAATTGTCTGCACTTGCATTTGGTCGCAGAGGCTAGGTATGTAACAGAGAGGATACTAGATAGAACAAGGCTCACAAATTTCAGGGACTTGGTGCAGCTAGGGGACTTGAACCTTGGGCGAATGAAAAAATGGAAGTGCTTTCTTGTTGGCATTGAATGGTCGCCTGGAAAGTCAGAGATTATTTATGTGGTCACGTGCAATGAACTTCATTATTTAAATGCACATTTACCCACCATGCTTAATAATAACATACAACTTCACATTTATTGACTTAATAATTACATAGATGTACAACCAAGACAGTCAAGTACATGTTATGAACACTTGTACCATTTAGAGCTTCGAGCTCTATCCACAACACAGTTAAGTGCATGCAATGAACACTTGTATAACATTTAATATATTCAACGAAATTTAATAATAATTCACGTAGATAAGCGGAGCACCTTCTTGTAAGTGTATCCCCTTGCAACATGCCCACCTTAGGAATCTTATTCTCCGTTATACCATCTTTATGCAAAGCAGAGAAGGGTTATCCTTGACCAAGACTAATCAGCACCAAGAGGGTAGCAATAGTAGAAACAACATATTGATATTGAAATGGTTTGTTATGATGCATCTGTTTTGGGAACATTGTCCTTCGCACATAATTACAGAGGTAGACATGATCAAAATGATCAAAACCATAAGGATGAAACTAGATGATGATGGAATAACCATCCGAACCATATCTACCCATATAATCCACACTTTAATCGAAAGATTTCGTTATAGAAAGACTATCATTTATTGTATCTTTCATCCTCCCTCGTTTCCTCGTATTTATTCTTCTCCTCTCCTTTCTCCTTTTACTTGGCTATCATTAATTCAAACTATGCTTTGGTTATAGTCTTCCTTTCATACTCTTCCAATTGTAATATTTATTTTCCTCATTCATCCTAAATCATATTTACTACCTCTTTAAATAATAGGCTCTTTGTAAAATGTCCTCTAAAATATTCATGTCATGTTCTAAAGGGTGTATTAACCCCACAAACTTAATATGATCTCTCATGATTCCTCTCGGATAATGAATTTTACCTTTCCCTATGAATACAAAAATTTCTTTTAAGTTGTAGCTTATGTTTTGTCATGTGGAACATTTAGTAGGGTGAATCTTCCTACCTTAATTGGAAACTCGGGCCAGACTCTCTAGGAACTTGCATCCAAAAAATAAGTTATCCCTTTCCCTATTATTTGATAAGAAATTTTCCTGCATTGTAGTTTTTCATGAACATACTTAGGAAGGAGATATAGGTCTTGTGCACAACAAAATAGCCTGACATAGGTGTAGTGTATGCCCATACCAATCACCAATGTATTTAAGGGATTCACTGGATCCTTGAGATAATATATGAGGACGGTTGTTGAATATGATTAAAAAATAATGTAGACATGAAATTATTACAAATATCAAAAGGTACCTTTTATAGTTGTGATTTTTTCATGGCCCCGTTAGTTTTTGTAAAATTCAACCACCGTCATCATAGATTATCTCAAGGAATCATTCTAAAAAGGTTCTTTCCTATTCTTTTCGAAAGATTCTATTTGGAAAGGTGCTTTTAGAAACAAGTGCCACTTTCGTTGGCGATGTCCCTACCAAAAATGAAATTGAAATATGCAATTTCAAAGCCATGAAGTGTAGTGCTATACAATTTGAAAGCCAAAGGTATCCATATCTCTTAATTTGCTGGAAAAACTAGGGAAAATGATGGTCAATCTGATGCCCTTCTTGAATCATGTTAGTTTTAATAAATGTGAAAGTAGTTACACATGTAAATCATGTTATTGAAATTGACTAAATGCTAAAGTTGTTACACATGTAAATTAGGTTATTGAACTCGGCTCTCTAAGTAGAATTAAAATTAACGTCTAATCCACACACATGGTAATTACCAAAAAATACGAACTACTAACATATGTCACGTTCAGGATCGGAGAAACACTCGATTTGCTACACAATAATAAAAAATCCTATGGATTTTGGTTACGTAATAATCAATATTTTCTCCAGCTACTACATAATTACAGAAGAAATCCTGATGGACTTGCATAATCAATAGGCCCAAGGACTTGCATAACCAATAGAAAGTTCATCGGGGGATTTTTTTCTCATAACATAACTAATAAGAAAGGGAGATCACTTCTTGGCAGATATTAGCAAATCAAAGGATTCTCTCTAACTCATACATAATACGTAAAATTAAGATGTCTTGTTGGGACTACAAAACTAAAGATGGCTCGGTGGAACACTTCCAGATGGATTTCCAGGACCACTTCTCGGTCGAGTCATCAATCGATACATATACCCTAGTAACACATCATCATAGCCAGCCACATAAATTTTGATTCTGGCACCATCAAGCATATTTTATTTCATATATTACAAATGTTTTATGCCCAAGTGCGATAAGCAATCCTTGAAAACTTGAATAAAACCAACCTATCAACTTTACTATGCATAATGTGTCAAAACATGTTAACAATGAGGTAGACCTTCTTTGCACATACTGGATGTAACTTTAGAGAATAATTAAAATGCAGTCTCGTGGAATATTTTACAAGAATGTCCTATGTGCCATTCAATCTGCATGATAACCAATCATCAGAGATTGAATAGAGATGTAGACTACTAACCCTAAAATTTGCATGAAGTGCAATTATTTACGGTAGTCATAAATTTACCTCATTGGCACACACAACTTCAAAATTACAAAGAAGTTTAGCATTTTCCGTGATCAGAAGAAACTAATTCCAAGAAACTTTTCGTAAAATTGGTATGAAGATCCAACAAATTTAGTTTGCATCGAACAGAATTAAGGACTTCTGAGGCTATGAAAATGCAGTTAAGAAACACAATTTATAGAACAATATGAAAGCATCATTAATTGTAAGAATTACATGAAGATATTTCCATAGTCCTCTAGACTGCTCTAGCATAAAAAATCCAACAACATTGGATGAGAAATACAAATATGCCTAAAGCTTTATCATGCTTAAATTATATATAAGAATTCCAATATGAGGTTTATAAGAAATCTATGAGAGAGAATGCTCCTCCCATTTCTACTCCATGAAAGATACATGACAACATGATCAAATTCAATGGCATGAGATATTTTCCCAGCTACAAAAATGTCATCATATTTAGCCATTACCTTGTCAAATTATCCCATTCTGAAATTCATAAATGTTAGTAACCAGTCAAGGCTCCACAACTACATCGCATGTTTAACCAAACATATAATTGGAAAAGCTAAACATGAAACTAAGATTCCATGGGGAAGTTATCTAAAGACTAGAAAAATACAAATTTAAAATATTGTTCATGTCGCCTTGCAGAAAACTAAATTTTCTCTCATGAACTTGGAAAGCCCCATCACAAATATTGTAAAGTAAGAACAAATATTGTTAAGCATAGACAAAGAAGAGTATCACAAAAAAATATCAAGGTAATGTATAATAGCCCATGATAATGAACCCAAGACCATTATTACCCTAGACCCCAAAACACTTAAGCTAATAGCTTCAGGAGCATTGATGCAGGAGCATTAATGTAGGAGCATCTCTCCATGTCAGCCAGCCAGCCATGTCAGCGCATGCGTTCAAGGATGAAGAGAGGCGGAACCCTCGTTTTAAAATTTGAATTTGAATGTAATTAATGTTGTAGGTTGTTGAGCCATGGAGCCGTGCCTTTGTGCAGGAATTAGAGTAGGTAAGCCTTTAATGTTTGTAAGGTTGAGATCTAGATCCAGATGCTAGAATAGACAACCCATTCAATGTAATTGAATAGGGTAGGTAGATTGGAGGGAAGAGTCTCCTCATGTAAAAAGATCAATTGTATCTCTTTTGTAGTTAGTAGAGTTAGAGTCTGCGAGTAGAGAGTAGAAGAGAAGGAGCCGAGACCTTGTTACAGGTTGTGCTCAGGAACACTTTGTAGAGAGGCATTTTTATTAATACAAACATAAGCAGTTTTTCCTGCATGTATTTCTGTGTTATGTGGATGTCTTTGTGTGTTCTATTTTATGCTGTGAATTTATGATGTAGATGTATGCTAGGCATTTGCAGGAGTGTGTTTGATTTTCAGGCTTGAGGTTCTTTGTAGTTTCATTCTAGGAGGGCATGATAGATTACTGCGGTCTTTGAATACCAGTGCACAGAAGCACTTCTGAATTCTACAGATTTAGACAAAGACGTGCCAGGTGGGCACACAACTGAATTCATCAACTCAGGAAAAAGACCTCAAGGTTGTTGAATACCTTGGAGGCAAGGCTGTGAAGAAGAACACCGTTGTAGACAGAATCTTTGAGGAGTTCTGTGAAGCTCTGCTAGGAGGGCATTGAGCAGGTGTAAGGAGTGCATAGAGGAAGAACTTTGCTGTGAGTTCTGTATAACTCTGCCAGGAGGGCATTGAGATAGTGTGCAGATAGGCACAAGAAAAGAACTCTGTTGAGTTCTGTATTTTGGAAGAAGAATCCAAGGAGAAGGATCTTAGCAGGGTTGTTGAACACCCTGAAGGATTCAGCAAAAGGTTGCTTGAGGGAAGGATAGCCAGGAAGGCATCCAAATTCTCCATCTGCAAGAGCAAGGAAGAAGGATTTATTTCCTTAGAGATCTGAGTGTTTGAGAAGCTCAGGAAAGATAGCACTTTGTGTGCGCGTGAAGACTCTACAGAGGCACAGAAGTCAAAGAATCCCTTGGGGATTCAAGGATAAGCTCAGGAGGAGTAGTGCTTTCAGCGCGCAGAGCTATAGTTGCAAGGAACGCAGAGGTTGAAGAACTCTTTGGAGAGTTCACAATTCCCAAAGCTCAGGAGGGATAGCATTTTCATATACGCGCGAGAGATCTCAAAGTAAAGGAGTTCGTAGAGGAGAAAGAAGGAAAAGGTTGAGGCCTTTGAGAAATTGGAATTCATCCAAGAATCGGAAGAAAGCGCTGAAGCTCAGGAGGAGGCATAGCAGTCGTCCGATCAAACTGGGAAGGAGATATGGACTGTTGGTTTTTCCCACATCCAGGAAGGAGCAAGAAGAGCACACAGGAAGGAGACCTAGACTGTTAAATCTTGGTCCAATTACCTGTCATCCATCGGATCTGATAGGAGATGCATGAGGTTTAACTTCATGAATAGGAGGGTGAAAGTTCTGACGAGAGCAGTGACATCGGGATATCAGCAATCAAGATATCGGAGGTCCTGAGGATGAGAAGTCGGGACACTCGACATCAAAAGTCCTGAAACAACGAATTTGATCTAAGCCATCTGTCTGAGGAAGGACGCGTGTCATGTGATCATCCAATTCGAAGATCCGGACAGCAGGACTCACATAGGTGAGCGTTTTGACTTTGCCTTTGGCGAAGTCCGAGACTTGATCTGAACCGTCCATCCATTTGGGATGCATGGCAGACATCCTTGAAGTCGGGGTTCAGCGTTTCGTGAATCCTGAAGACAGGAAACACTCACATTTCGGAACAATGAAGTCTGAAACCTCGATAAGGAGGGAAGTTCCATTGAGGGGCTAGCCGTCATCATATCGGAAAATCAAAATTCAAAAGATCGGCAGTCCCGAGGGAAAATGCATTTAAGCATTTGAAACACCGAAGTCCCGAGGGATATCAGGGACCGTTGGTCTAATAGACGATCACAACCATTGATCATGTTTAAGGCGGAAAGGGGGTTACTGGTTAAAGCATATCAGGATTCGGAGGATCGGGGATCCTGAGGACAAGGGGTCCAATGCATTTCGACATTTGAAAGCCTGAAAGCCCAAAAAGAGATAAGGCTGCGGTCTTATGAGGACTGGTCACGTGGACTAGGGCATAGCCAGGAGGGGCTAAGGTCAGAAAGGCCATTTCGGGAAATCGACAAATCGGAGCTTGGGAGTTCGAGAGGACAGGGAACTCTTGACATTGGGAAACAAGAAACCTCGAAGCCCAAAAGTATATTTTCCCTGTTGAGGAAAGGGTAGCAGTCGAAATGTAGAAGACCAAGAGGCAAAAGAACATGACCTGTGGATCGGATTTTAACAGAGATTCCACTGAGGAATCAAAGAGTCACTTTGGCTGAAAGGGGAACTTGAATGATCCTTAAGATCAGGAGGTCAGCATAGAGGCCTTTTCCAAGGCAAAGGTGGCATCTGCATCAGTTGGTATCAGAGCTTGATTCTTGCTTGTATATTTCAGGCAAGGGAGGCAAAGGAAGAAGACAAAGTACTGAAACTCTGTAAGGATTTGTTTGCAGGTAGGCAACAGTCCATAAGCAATTAGGAGGACTGTAGGAGAAGCTGAGACTCTCAAGGGTACAAAGTGACATCAGATTTGCGAGAAGGGTAGACAGGGACAACAACATGGCTACTGAAGGCCGTAGATATTTTGGAAGGAAAATCCCAGAGCTGATAAGCATAGCCGAAAGGGGGAAATAACTTGTCGACATCAGGGCAAGAATGGAAGAGCTTGAACTATGGATGCAGCAGAATACCAAGTCGAGATGGGTGTATGAATGGCCCATGAGGAAGGAAAAAGAAAAATGGTCAGTCAAGTAGTTGATGGCTAGAAGATAGCATAGGTTGTTAACAGGATGGTTGAGGCATGCTGAAAACCTCAATGGACCTGAGGAAATGGTTCAGATATGTGAATTGGAGACTGGGAAATATCTCAATAACTGCCAGGAGGGTAGAGAAGAAATTCCAAATTTCCAGGTGTGCAAGGAGTTGAGATCAGCTGAAGATCTCAGGGACTGTCAGGAGGACAGCCAAGGAATTTCACATTGCCAACTAGGCAATGAAATGAGTTTACTGCGGGATCTCGAAGACTGCCAGGAGGGCAGTGGAAGCATCTCAAATTGCCAGGTGGGTAGAGATGAGCATTCGAGACTATCTGAAAGTCTCATGGACTTGGAGGTGAGTTTAATTCAGCAAGGAGTGCTGATGAAGATGGGATCAGTTGATCTCATAATTTTCCAGGAGGGCAGTGAATAGATCTCATATTGCCAGGTAGGCAGGGATGAGCAGATGAGTGGGAATCATCCAGAAGAGCTGACAGAGAAGGTGAGCTCAGGGATGGATTTAGATCAGCAGATGTAGCTAACAAAGGAGGAAGATTCATGTGGTTTTCCAAGCCATGTGAATGAATATGATGACAAGTTAAAAACTTGCACCATCCAAGAGGAAGAT
>WSFP011484810.1:0-15640 GCA_009831015.1 Picea engelmannii | reverse complement strand
TGTGTTTTTCCTTCAACAGGTTCTCCCTCATGGAGCAATTTGGAATACACAGTTGATTGCCTCTGAACAAAAATCCCTCCTAGATCATATAATCTATCCAGGGGCTTCTGTCTCTGAGAACTGGATTCTCAGTTGCTTCATACGCTTCTCCAAAATTTGCATCTCCTGCATACATGTCCCTGAGATTTTCAAAACCCAATGTTTTGACTCGGAATTCCTGCAGCAACAAACATTTCCTGCTCAAAGCATCAGCCACTTTGTTAGCAGTACCCGAAATATGCTTAATCACAAATGTGAAATTCTGCATATAATCTACCCATTTAGCATGTTTCTGATTCAACTTCTCTTGTTGAGTCACAAACTACAATGAGTGATTATCACTATACCATGCAAATTCTTTCGGGATCAAGTAATGCCTCCACTTCTTCAGCACCTGTATTATAGCATAAACTTATTTATCATACGTGGAGTATTTCACCTTTGCCTCATCCAGATTCTCACTGAAATATGCAATCGGTCTATCTTCCTGACTCAAGACCGCTCCTATGGCATATCCACTTGCGTCACATTTCACCTGAAATGTCTTATGGAAATCCAGGAAACACCAACACTGGTCATTCCGTGATCTTCCGCTTCAACAGATTGAAGCTCTTCTCAGCCTCTACTGTCCAATGAAAATACTTATGCCGCTTCTTCACTGTGTCCATCATTATTGCATTGATTCCAGTGAAATTCTTGATGAATTTCTGGTAGAAACTAGCCAAACCATGAAAACTTCTCACCTTGAAAACATTTCTCAGTGATGGCCAATTCTTGATCACTTCTACCTTATCTGGATCCATCCTCAACTCATTCGTTAAAATAACAAACCCCAAATAAATGAGTTTTGTCTTCATAAATGAGCACTTCTTCATATTGATCAATAGCTTCTCTTGCTTTAGCTTCCTCATCACAATGGCCAAATGCTTCAAATGTTCATCCTTTGTCTTGCTGAAAGTCAGCATATCGTCCAGATATACAACGACAAACTTTCCGATGAATTCCCTCAGGACTTCATTCATCAACCTCATAAAGGTACTTGGTGCGTTTGTCAAGCCAAATGGCATGACAGCCATTCATACAAACCTTCGTTTGTCTTGAACGTTGTTTTCCATTCGTCACCCTCTCTCATGCGAATCTGGTGATATCTACTTTTCAAATCTATCTTTGAAAAATATTCTGCCCCACTCAAGCAATCCATTAAATCATCCATCCTCGGCAATGGAAATCTGTACCTGATGGTTATTTTTTTGATTGCTCTTGAGTCAGTACACATTCTCCAACCTCCATCCTTCTTTGGACTGAGTACTGTCGGAACAGCACATGGGCTCAAGCTTTCCCTGACCAATCCTTTCTCCAATAGCTCCTGGACCTGCCTCTTAACCTCCTCATTTTCTTGTGATGTCAACCTGTATGCAGCTTTGTTCGGAAAACTAGCTCCTGGTATGAGGTCTATATGGTGACTCACACTCCTCATCGGTGGCAATGAACGAGGTAATTCGTCCACCATGATGTCAGCGAACTCTTCCAATAGTTCCTGAATCTCATCTGGTAGATCATCCACTCTTGTGCTAGTCAGAACAATTCTCGGCTTTCTGACCACAAAGAATTGTGGATCTTCATTCTTCTCCATCTCCGTAAGAAGCTCCTTCCCACTCATGAGAAGTATTGTGTTGTTTACTTCCAGTTTCACCTCCTTATCCTTTATCGGAAGTAACCTGTGTGTCCTCCCATCCTTCTCTAAAGTATATGTGTTCATTCTCCAATCATGAACCACATTTCTGTCATATTGCCATGGTCTACCCAGCAATAGATGACATACTTCCATAGGAATGACATCACAGAGTACTTTATCATTATATCCACCTATTTTGAATTCAACTAAACATTGTTTAGTGGCACTCACCTGATGCCCCTTCTGTAGCCACGAAACTTTGTATGGAATCAGGTGATCAGTTATCTCCAGCTCTAACGTTTCCACCATCTTGGTTGAGATAAGATTATTCGTGCTACCGCTGTCCATGATAACCTTGCATACCCAATCCTTGGTCTTGCAAGTTGTTCTGAAAAGTCGGGTCCTTTGTGCTGAGTCCTCCACCTCCTTCCCGGGTGTTAAGAGAACTTTATGCATCATTAGCGACCTTCCACCCTCTGTATCTTTGGTCTCAATATCCCACTTCTACGCCTCGGTGATGTGAGCTTCTCCAACGTCTTTATTTTTCTTTGGACATTCAAATGATCTATGTCCATTTTTCCCACATGTGAAACATGTGATTACTCCACCTCAGCCTCTTCCTCTACCTCTGGTATGAGGAAAAGTGTTTGCGTTAGTATAATCTCCCTTCTTCTCATTATGCTTCCCTCTCTGCTCGACATATGGCCCTCTCTGTGAGGTTCCACCTCTCTCAATCTTACCCTGAGGTTTCTTCCATCCCTCCTTGGGCTTCTGGTACTTGTCCTGGGAAACTACCTTGCCTCTGGGCTGACTTCTGCATCACCCTCGCTGACCTTGCTTACGGCTCAACTTCTCCTCAGCTTTCAGAGCCATATGATAAGCATCCTCCACTGTCTGAATGGTTACCATGCTTAATTCATCTTGAATGTCGTACCTCAGACCATTCAGATATCTAGCAACCTTCTCATCATCGCTCTCCCGATGACCCGCTCTGATGTTCAGTCGATAGAATTCCTTAGTGTGTTCTTTCACTGTCATCAGTTTCTGTCTTAGGTTCTGCATCCTCATGAACAGAGTAATTTGGTAGTCCCTTGGGATGAACTTTTCCTTCATCTTCGCAATCATTCGATCCCAACTCTTAATCTTCTGCTTTCCTTTGCAGCGTCTGTCTGCTTGTAGCTCGTCCCACCATAATGATGCATGTCCCTTCAAGCGTGTGACAACATGTCTGACCTTCTTATCCTCTTCAATGTCTTCATAATCGAAGTAGGTGTCAAGAGCTCGGATCGAATCCAGTAGCTCTTCTGCATCCAGATTCCCCTCATAGACTGGAATGTCCATCTTTGCCTTCACACCCATTCTGGCAATGGCTTTAAACAATCACTCAGTTGATGCATCTTTGGCTGCAGCTTCTTTGTTGCGTTCAGCTTCTATCTCGCTCTCGGAATCGCTAATATCCCCTGCACTAGCTGTGCGTCTTTGAGCTTTCTCCATCTCCTCGAGTCTTTCTCTAAGATCACGCATCTGTCTCTCCATTTCTGGATTTCCTGTCGGCCTGCCTCTTCTTCGTACCTCCCTGTCCTCTGGATCAGGTGACAGTCTCTCTCTTCTGGGCGGCATGGTGAATCCTTCTTCTCTGCTACAGAAAGCAAAGAGATATTCCTGCTCTGATACCACTTGGTGACAATGCGGCCCCCCTTTCACCACCCGCAAGTCGTAAGGTCCACACACACTCACGTGATATTCTTCTTCTCGGCCCGAAGAACACCAAGGTTCTCCTATTTCCCTATCGGGAAATCCGTACCCAAAGATTTCTTGCATGATCCCCCTTCCTTGACTTATCGGGGAATCAAAACTCGTGACTTCGCGAGTTCAAAGGTTGAACACTGGGTTCTCAAATCCCCGAGACCTGATATGTCAGTCAACATTGACTTCCTCTTTCCTCCATCGGGACTTCGGCTCTATCGCAACTTCGCTACTCACGATACCAAACCTTTTACTTTACCAACTCCCGACTCGCGATATGCCGAAACTCCAATATGATCCTATCGCGCTTTCGCTACTCGTGACCTCGCGTCTTCGTGACTTGAGGTACCCAATACTTGGGCTCTCACCCTGCGAACTTTCGAGTTCATGAGATCTCTCGATCTCTGCCACCTATCCTCCACTCACTCCTACAGTCCCACATGCTAACCTTTGATTGTCGGGATATCGTGTCTCGCGATATCACAGTTCTTGATGCAATCCCTTGCAACTCCAACTCGCGAACCCCCGATACACAATATCTAGTGTAGATCTAACGGCTCCTGTGGCCTAGATCAACGATTACGCTCCTCCTGAGCTTCAAACTCTTTGGACCTTCTCGCTATAACCTCCTTGCACCTCCATAATATCTAACGGCCCTCGAGACTTCACGAAATATCCTCAGAGGATTTCAACCGTCCGTGCTTCCCTATGCGAATCCACGAAATGAAGAATTGTCTCCTCACGAGACTCATTCACCTGCTCGCCAACCTGCGATGCATCCCTAAGACTTTCGATAGAAGTTTCCCCTACGCTTATCCTTCAGTGAGTTTGAAGCCTACTCCTCCTCAGCTCCCTTGCGATTCTCAAATACATAGAAGGAACTTTTCACGCCTTCCTTGCGGAAAATCTTCAACCTTGTCTAAGTGTTGAAGTCTTTCGACCCTACGCACTCCTGCAGTAGCAGTCTTCAAAGATTTGCTCAGGTTTGCAACCCTGAGGATTTTCCTTGGCCTGCACACTCCTTGCATGACACTGTGCTTAACTGCACCTTTGAGGAAATGAGAACAAAAGCTATCTCTAATTGAACCCTTCTGTCAACGCACTCCTTGTGGACAATTCGACTGCACTCCTTGCAGGAATCCTCTAGCTCGATTAGAGAAACAATTGAAACTCATTCACTCACCCTCTCAAACTTTAATTCAACCATGAAATCACATACACAACATATAAAAGAAAATGTATGACAGGAAGCAAACATCCATGAGCATAACATCAGTACACAGAGAAATAACACAAACCATGAATTTGAATCAAGCTTTATTATATTAATTCAAATGGTTGTACATGGGTGTTCTTCATACACAACTCTCTGCTTGCTCTTGCTCTCCTGCTTCAATAATGTTACCATGATACAATGAGGGTGTCTATATACGTTTTCCCTCTTGGACTCTAAAGCTATCAAATCTAGAATTAATTTCCTATCTAACTGCGTTAAGTCTATTAAATGTCGACTATCTACCTAAGGATGAGAGCTATCTGCTCAAGGTCCATTTACAATATACAAAGTGTGTCTTCATAAATGGCTTCATTAAAGACTTGCGCAACAATTCCCAAAGTGTTTTCAAAATTTGCGCTGGCCTATCCAACTGTCTCCCACTCCACGCTGGCTCGCTTGATGTGCTGGCGATGCTCCTGCATCATACTCCTCGACTTGAAAACTTTCATGGGATCCTGTCCATGAGCTCCTACACAGTCTGTCCATGCTTCTAAATTAATGCTTCGCTCTCCCAGCTGGCATTTTCCACTGGATGATTCTTGCACTTGACCAGATACTCGAAGTATTCCTTTCTCCTGGTCTTCTTACCCACTCTCTTGTCCAGTATGCATTCCATCTGTGGCTTTTCTGCTATCGGCATCTGCTTCATCCACTGGATCACTGGTCCCTCAGCTCCAACCTCTGCTTCTCCAACCCTGTATGGGTATAAATCTACGATATTGAATATCGGAGATATTCCAATGCCATCGAACAATTCAATGTCATAAGCATTCTCTCTGAATTTCTTCAGGACCTTGCATGGTCCGATCTTCTTCATTTTCAGTTTATTGTATGTTCCCCTCGGGAACCTTTCCTTCCTCAAATGTGCCAGAACTAGATCTCCAACTTCAAACTGAAGTTGTCTCCGATGTTGATCTGCTCTGCACTTGTATTCCTGATTTGAATCTATCAATCCCTGCTTCACTCTGCTGTGAAGTTCTTTCATCGCCTCAGCGAATTCTTTTGCACTAGAACTGCTAGTAGCAGTCTGTTCTGAATCCCTCAGTTCATAAAGTCCTCTCGGATGCATCCCATATACAACCTGAAATGGACTTTTTCCTGTGCTCCTGTTCACAGAGTCGTTGTATGCGAACTTTGCTTGTGGCAATATGCTATCCCAGCTGCTATGGTGCTCTGTCACCAAGCTTCTTAGCAAGTCTCCCAGACTTCTGTTGACCACTTATGTTTGTCCATTCGTTTAAGGATGATAAGAAGAAATAAACACTAGGTTAGTTCCTAGTTTCTTCCATAGCGTCCTCCAGAAATTCCCTATGAATTTTGTGTCTCTGTCTGAAACTATGCTTTTCGGTAATCCATGGAGTCGAATGACCTCCTTGAAAAACAGATTTGCGATGTGAGTCACATCGCTGGTCTTCTAGCATGGAATGAAGTGTGATATCTTAGAAACCCTGTCAACCACCACAAATATTGAATCAACACCTCTTTGTTTCCTCGACAACCCTAATACAAAATCCATGTTGATCGCCTCCCATGTCCTCTCTGGTATGGGAAATGGCTGATAAAAACCTGCATTCTGTTTCCTCCCCTTCGAATGATGGCAAACTCTGCACCTGTCAACAAACCTCTTGACATCTGCTCTCATTCCTGGCCAAAAATATGACTCATTCAGCTTCGCGAATGTTTTGTCATGGACAAAATGTCCTGCTAAGCCTCCGCTGTGTTTTCCCTTCAACAGGTTCTCCCTCATGGAGAAATTTGGAATACACAGTTTATTGCCTCTGAACAACAATCCCTCTTGGATCATATAATCTATCTAGGGGCTTCTGTCTCTGAGAACTGGATTCTCAGCTGCTTCATACGCTTCTCCAAAATCTGCATCTCCTGCATACATGTCCCTGATATTTTCAAAACCCAATGTTTTGACTCGGAATTCCTGCAGCAACAAACATTTCCTGCTCAAAGCATCAACCACTTTGTTAGCAGTACCCGAAATATGCTTAATCACAAATGTGAAATTCTGCATATACTCTACCCATTTAGCATGTTTCTGATTCAGCTTCTCTTGTTGAGTCACAAACTGCAATGCGTGATTATCACTATATAATACAAATTCTTTCGGGATCAAGTAATGCCTCCACTTCTTCAGCGCCTGTATGATAGCATAAAATTCTTTATCATACGTGGAGTATTTCACCTTTGCCTCATCCAGCTTCTCGCTGAAATATGCAATCGGTCTATCTTCCTGACTCAAGACCGCTCCTATGGCATATCCACTTGCGTCACATTTCACCTGAAATGTCTTTTGGAAATCCGGTAACACCAACACTGGCCGTTTCGTGATCTTCTTCTTCAACAGATTGAAGCTCTTCTCAGCCTCTATTGTCCAATGAAAAGACTTATGCCGCTTCTTCACTATGTCCATCATTGCTGCGTTGATTCCACTGAAATTCCTGATGAATTTCCGCTAGAAACTAGCCAAACCATGAAAACTTCTCACCTCGAAAACATTTCTCGGTGATGGCCAATTCTTGATCACTTCTACCTTATCCGGATCCATCCTCAACTCATTCGCTGAAATAACAAACCCCAAATAAATGAGTTTTGTCTTCATAAATGATCACTTCTTCATATTGATCAACAACTTCTCCTGCTATAGCTTCCTCATCACAATGGCCAAATGCTTCAAATGTTCAGCCTTTGTCTTTCCGAAAATCAGTATATCGTCCAAATATACAACGACAAACTTTCCGATGAATTCCCTCAGGACTTCATTCATCAACCTCATAAAGGTACTTGGTGCATTTGTCAAGTCAAATGGCATGACAAGCCATTCATACAAACCTTTGTTTGTCTTGAACGTTGTTTTCCATTCGTCACCCTCTCTCATGCAAATCTAGTGATATCCTCTTTTCAAATCTATCTTTGAAAAATATTCTGCCCCACTCAAGCAATCCATTAAATCATCCATCCTCGGCAATGGAAATTTGTACCTGATGGTTATTTTGTTGATCTCTCTTGAGTCGGTACACATTCTCCAACGTCCATCCTTCTTTGGACTGAGTACTGTAGAAACAACACATGGGCTCAAGCTTTCCCTGACCAATCCTTTGTCCAATAGATCCTGGACATGCCTCTTAACCTCCTCATTTTCTTGCGATGTCAACCTGTATGCAGCTTTGTTCAGCAAACTAGCTCCTGGTATGAGGTCTATATGGTGACTCACACTCCTCATCGGTGGCAATGAACGAGGTAATTTGTCCACCACGATGTCAGTGAACTCTTCCAGCAGTTCCTGAATCTCATCTGGTAGATCATCCACTCTTGTGCTAGTCAGAACAATTCTCGGCTTTCTGACCACAAAAAATTGTGGATCTTCTTTCTTCTCCATCTTCGTAAGAATCTCCTTCCAACTCATGAGAAGTATTGTGTTGTTTACTTCTGGTTTCACCTCCTTATCCTTTATCGGAAGTAACCTGTGTGTCCTCCCATCCTTCTCTAAAGTATATGTGTTCATTCTCCCATCATGAACCACATTTCTGTCATATTGCCATGGTCTACCCAGCAATAGATGACATACGTCCATAGGAATGACATCACAGAGTACTTTATCATTATATCCACCTATTTTGAATTCAACTAAACACTGTTTAGTGACACTCACCTGATGTCCCTTCTGTAGCCACGAAACTTTGTATGGACTCAGGTGATCAGTTGTCTCCAGCTCTAACTTTTCCACCATCTCGGTTGAGACAAGATTATCCGTGCTACCGCTGTCCACGATAACCTTGCATACCCAATCCTTGGTCTTGCAAGTTGTTCTGAAAAGTCGAGTCCTTTGTGCTGAGTCCTCCACCTCCTTCCCGGGTGTTAAGAGAACTTTATGCATCATTACCGACCTTCCTCCCTCTATATCTTCGGTCTCAACATCCCGCTTCTGCGCCTCAGTGATGTGAGCTTCTCCAATGTCTTTCTTTTTCTCTGGACATTCGAATGATCTATGTCCATTTTTCCCACATGTGAAGCATGAGATTACTCCACCTCGACCTCTTCCTCTACCTCTGGTACGAGGAAAAGGGTTTGCGTCAGCATAATCTCCCTTCTACTCATTATGCTGCCCTCTCTGCTTGACATATGGCCCTCTCTGTGAGGTTCCACCTCTCTCAATCTTACCATGAGGTTTCTTCCATCCCTCCTTGGGCTTTTGGTACTTGTCCTGGGCAACTACCTTTCCTCTGGGCTGACTTCTGCCTCGCCCTCGCTGACCTTTCTTACGGCTCAGCTTCTCCTCAACTTTCAGAGCCATATGATAAGAATCCTCCACTGTCTGAATGGTTACCATGCTTAATTCATCCTGAATGTCGTACCTCAAGCCATTCAGATATCTAGCAACCTTCTCATCATCGCTCTCCCGATGAACTGCTCTGATGTTTAGTCGATAGAATTCCTCAGTGTATTCTTTCACTATCATCAGTTTCTGTCTCAGGTTCTGCATCCTCCTGAATAGAGTAATTTGGTAGTCCCTTGGGATGAACTTTGCCCATCTTCACAATCATTCGATCCCAACTCTTAATCTTCTGCTTCCTTTACAGCATGTGTCTGCTTGTAGCTCATCCCACCATAATGTTGCATGTCCCTTCAAGCGTGTGACAACATGTCTGACCTTCTTATCCTCTTTGATGTCTTCATAATCGAAGTAGGTGTCAAGAGCTCGGATCCAATCCAGTAGCTTTTCTGCATCCAAATTCCCCTCAAAGACTGGAATGTCCATCTTTTCCTTCGCACCCATTCTAGCAATGGATTTAATCAATCGCTCCGTTGATGCATCTTCGGCTGCAACTTCCTCATTGTGTTCAACTTCTATCTCACTCTCGGAATTGCTAAGATCCCCTGCACTAGCTGTGCGTCTTTGAGCTGTCTCCATCTCCTCGAGTCTTTCTCTGAGATCACGCATCTGTCTCTCCATTTCTGGATTTCCTGCCAGCCTGCCTCTTCTTCGTACCTCCCTGTCCTCTGGATCAGGTGACGGTCTCTCTCTTCTGGGTGGCATGGTGAATCCTTCTTCTATGCTATAGAAAGCAAAGAGATATTCCCACTCTGATACCACTTGGTGACAACGCGGCCCCCCTTTCACCACCCGCAGGTCGTAAGGTCCACGCACACTCACAGGATCTTCTTCTTCTCGGCCTGAAGAACACCAAGGTTCTCCTATTTCCCTATCAGGAAATCCGCACCCACAGATTTCTTACGCGATCCCCCTTCCTTGACTTATCGAGGAATCAGAACTCCTGACTTCGCGAGTTCAAAGGTTGAACACTGGGTTCTCAAATCCCCAAGACCCGATATGTCAGTCAATGCTAACTTCCTCTTTCCTCCATCAGGACTTCGACTCTATCACAACTTCGCTACTCATGATACCAAACCTTTTACTTTACCGACTCCCGACTCGCGATATGTCGAAACTCCGATACGATCCTATCATTCTTTCGCTACTCGCGACCTCGCGTCTTCGTGACTTGAAGTACCCAATACTTAGGCTCTCACCCTGTGAACTTCCAAGTTTGTGAGATCACTCGATCTCTGCCACCTGTCCTCCACTTACTCCTGCGGTCCCACACGCTAACCTTTGATTGTCGGGATATCGCGTCTCGCGATATCACAGTTCTTGATGCAATCCCTTCCATCTCCAACTCGCGAACCCCCGATACACAATATCTAGTGTAGATCTAACGGCTCCTGTGGCCTGGATCAATGATTACGCTCCTCATGAGCTTCAAACTCTTCAGACCTTCTCGCCGTAACCTCCTTGCACCTCCGAAGATCTAACGGCCCTCAAGACTTCGCAAAATATCCTCAGAGGATTTCGACCATCCGTGCTTCCCTATGCAAATCCACGAAATGAAGAATTCTCTCCTCACAAGACTTGTTCACCTGCGACGCCTCCCTCAGACTTTTGATAGCAGTTTCCCCTGCGCTTATCCTTCAGTGAGTTTGAAGCCTACTCCTCCTAAGCTCCCTTGCAATTCTCAAATACATAGAAGGAACTTTGCACGCACTCCTTGTGGAAAATCATCAACCTTGTCTAAGTGTTGAAGTCTTTCGACCCTGCGCACTCCTGCAACAGCAGTCTTCACAAATTTTGGAAGAAACAAGCTTAGCATTATATAAGATATCGAACTAAGAATACGTATAACACTTTTTTTAAAGATGAATCAATAACAATACAAGCTCAACTTTTTCTTTGTCTAATGAAGTCAAGAAAGTTAAAAGAAACTACATCATTATTGGGTATTCAAAAATTGACAAAGGATACAAAGGTGAAACAAAATGTCTTTGAAAATATAACTAGTGTATTAAAATCTTTTGAAAAATCTCGAAAAAAAGATGTCAGTGTTGCACATAGAATGATACAAAAAACAGTTGTTTCATCTACTAATATAAAAGATCGTTTGACAAGACACATGGAAAAAATGATGGGAACGTCAATAAAAACATTGCACAAACATAGAAAATTTCGATTGCAAATAGATGAAAATGATGAACTGGCTTGTTGGACAGTGATTTCTAGAAAACCCTACAAAGATAGACTTGCAGAAAATGTTAAAGAATTGGCCCATAATTGTTTGTTGGAAGAATCTCGTGTTTCACCACATACAAGGGATGTGTTGCAACGAAGAATAAAATGAAAACAATATGAAGAACATACAAAACATATATTGCTTATGATAGAAATAGAATTGTTCAATAAGTTCAAAGAAGAGCACAAAGAAGTTAAAATTTCCATCAATATGTTTGTGAAACAAAAACCATGGTTTGTTAGACCTATCATTGTTCGTGAGACTTGTTGTTGTCATTATCATGTGGAATTTGAGTTTTATTATGACACCTTTTTGGATTTTGGTAAAACTTTATGGCCAGGTTCACCTCCTCGTTCCACATTCCATGTTTTTATATTTGAAATTCTATGTGAAAGAGAAGATGAAGAATTATTTTAAAAAAAAATGTGTTGGTGGAAATAAATGTGATCGTTGTGGAAATATAAGTTTGTTTCATTCAAAGTATCATATTGATATGAATGATCAATCATTTTCTAATATAGCAGTCAATTGGAAGAGATATGAATATATCAACAACACAGCTCCACATTCTTCAAATSTTATTTCCAAAAGGATTGATTTGAAGGTAGATAAAACCTGTGTGATATATTTTTTGAAGAAGTTTGAGGAAGAATTTTATAAATACACCAAGCATTCACATAGAGCTCAATGGAAAGACCTACAATTCAAACAATCCTGTGAAGTGTTTTCACTAGGGACAATTTTGTCTGTGGTTGATTTTGTAGAAAATTACACATTCGCTGCACAAAAAGAAATAAAGAGTGAATATTATCATTCTGATCAAGTCACGATATTTTTCCACGTTCTATATAGACATGCTCAATGGATTCTTGATAACATAAAAATATCACTTTTATATCACTTTTATATAAGTGATGATCGAGCACACGACACACATTTTGTACAAAACAGTTTTGATAAATTTTATGATTCATTGAATGAATGCGAAATCAAATTCGATCAACATTGGATATGGTCATATGGGTGTGCGGTTCAGTTCAAATTTTCACGATCATTCTATTGGTTATTCTGTCTTCATAAAAAATTAAACATTACACATTGTTGGAATTTTTTTGAGACTGGTCATGGAAAAAGAGAGCATGACAGTGCAGGGGCATGTGTAAAATGAGCACTTTGAAGGTATCAGATGAACCCTCATGCACATCGATTTGAATCCACTGAACAAGTTGTTGAATGGTGCAAAATGGCACTAGTCCATGAATATAATTCGTCAAGGGATGTACGCAGGTGTGTCTATATATAAATGTTACACATGTACACAAGATATTTTTATTTGAACGAGTTCAAATTTATATTCAAACTTCAATAATTTTCTTGAGAGATTTCAAGATAAAAAGTTCTTGTCTTGTGCAGGTTTTTTTGGTATGTTGGAATCCAAGATGTAAATAGATCAATCTCATATGACATCAGTACAATACCTAGGACATGAAAAATACATTCAGTTAAAACAAAACGTTTTCAAAATGTGTTTGCATTTGATAGAAGAAATGAGTCTTGTTTTTTTTTCAGTTTTCATACAGGACACACAATCCTTAGATATTTGTGAAAACAAAAATGCAAGATATGTTAAAGCTTGGAGACTTACCGAACTTAATGTAAAAGGGAAAATTCCACTTGCAAGCTCAGAGGAAATGGAATCAAATGAAACTATAGTGTCAATTGATGGCGATAGAGTTTCTGATCTTGTTAGAGAAGGTAATTTTTATGTTTACATTTTTTCAAATAACTTGTAGATGTACTTGTGTGATAATATAACACAGACTATTTGTTTTCAAATATATCAAATTATTTGCAAGATATATTTTTTCCATAGTTTCACCTATAGACAACACTGAAAACGTTAAATATTATTTGATGTGATGCACCAAACAAAAGATGAGGCTATTAGAAGATTTTGATGATAACGGTTTTATATATGAAAGAGGATCCATTGTATTGAAAGGATATGTTTTTCAAGAAACCCATCAAACCGATACTCATGTTCACTTTCAAGACTACCATTCAGATGTCACAAGTTGTCAATATAGTCATTTGGTATGTGCATCACGCATAAAGCTAATAGCAGTTCAATAAAAAATAAAAAAAAGTCAGAAAATGGAAAATGTCCAATGTCGATCATGAACGAATAATTGAAGATGGAATACCATTACGATGTTTTTAAACAAGTGACACATGTACATTCCATAATTTTTTATTTTTCATTGAAAGTACATTCCAGAATTTGATGAATTGTTTTGACTATTTTCAACCATATTTCCAAATATGATATGTATAAAAAGGGTATGTATAGAAAACTCCAGATCATTATTAAAAAACACAGATAAAATATGGTTCAACCATTACACCAATCAAAATTATTTTATGAGCATTACACCAATCAAAATTGAGTTGTATACCTTTTGTATTGTAAGCATTTTATTTTAAACTAAAAAATTGTTAAACACCAATTTCATTGAACACTTACTTTTTTCAATAGTATTTTTTTCCATTTTATTTTAATAATATTGCATTATTTTTTAAAAAAGTTAAACATATTTTACATTTTCTATTGTAATAATATCTTGTTTCAAATTTTTTCTCATTTCGATTTTTATTTTATTTTAAGAGCATTATATAAATTAAAGTTGAATTGAACATCTCTTTTATTTTGAATATTTTTTTAAATTTTTGTTCTCAAAATTAAAGAAAAGTTAAAAACATCTCTTTCATTTTGAGATTTTATTTTATTAAGGGTATATGAACTTTGAGGTGAATCTCTTCTAGATTTGAGCATTTTTTTAATGACTACATGTTAAAATTAAAGAAGAGTTGATCATCTCTTCCATTTTAAGGTTTTATTTTATTCTCGCATCATTTTGAGCATTTTATTTTATCATTATCACACAAACCAAAAAAGAGTTGAACATCTCTTCTATCTCAATATTTTATTGTATAAACATTACCTCTAATTAATTTGGATATCTCTTCTATCTTGAGAATTTTATTTTTATTACTTTTGCACCAATCAAAGAAGAGTTGAACATCTCTTCTATCATAGATTTGATTGCATTGACTTCTTTAAGTGGTAATTTTTTTTTTCATTTTTTAAATTAATATTCTAACAACTAAGAACAATTTAAACATCTCTTCCACTTGTTGTAATAACACTTTAATAATGATATCATATATATACCAATATCTTCATTCTAATTAATAAGTTGATTTTCATTTAAAATTTGAAATTATTTAGAATTTCCATTTTAATAATTAAGTTGATTTTCACGTAAACTTATTTAGAATTGTTAATCATTAGAATTAAATTGTATAAATTGTAATTAATAGATCCTCTCTAACAAATTTAAGGAAATTAATACAACATTGCCTAAAGTCAAGTGAAGACCTTTACAAAAATGTGGGTTTATGTGAATAGTACTAAACCATACCCTGCAAATTGTTTTCCTAATGTAATTCCCTTTCATACATGTTATCTGAGTTGTACAAGGGGTATGTGTTGTTCCTTGGCATGTATAAAACACAATTTTTGAATGTATACCTCCTCCTTTGAATTCCACTATGGTTACCTTCTTCCAAAATCAAACACAAGTTTTTTGAAAGGAAATTGGTAGATCATGAAAAATTCTTCCTTTTAGTGCAGTTCATACCAGTATAGGCTTTGCATGGTTTAAATTGTTTTCTACTACCATATATTCTCAACTAGGTTTTGCATGGTTTAAGATGTTTTCTACTATCATATATTCTTAAATAGATATGCAATGATACAATCTTATATGTTTGACAGTTCACTTTTTTCTTTTCCATCTATTGGATTTACATATTCTTAAATATATAAACAACAACACCTTCTTGTATTATTGACTTCGAATATTCTTAAATAGATAAATAACAACACATTATTGTATTATTTCACACTCTGATTTTTTTTTTTCATTTATTTAATACATCTCATATGCCTATCTTTCCTTTAATTTTTTTTATTAGTTAAGTGCATCTATGTAACCAATTTATTTCGCAGATCTCATATGCCTATCTTTCATTTAGTTTTTTCTTTAGTTTTTTTTATTAGTTAAGTGTTGATACTGAGAGGGGGGTGAATCAGTATCAAGTACAATTTAAAACCTTTTTCAACTTATACTTAAACCATTCAACTATATCCAATGAGCAATGAACAATAGTATAATAGTTACACCAATACACCATAATACACCATGCACAATATATGAGAAATAATCAATAGTTTATTGTTCAAGGGAAGTAATGACTTCCAAAGGT
>WSFP011484809.1:0-15640 GCA_009831015.1 Picea engelmannii | reverse complement strand
TAGTTAGACATTGGAAATGCATAAAGGGATCTCTAGTGGAGAAGTGGAGCGCACACTTTGCGGAGAGCTTGAGAGGGAAGGTGAAGAGTCACTTTTATCAAGAGAGAGATTGAGCTCATTGAGATGTGAGAGTAATAGCATGAGGAGGGTGCATTTTCAAAGGAGAAGAGGGAGTTCATACAGTTAGAGGAGAGACACATTTTCCAAGGAAGAAGAGAGGTCATACAATTGAAGGAGGGTGCATTTTACAAGAGGAGAAGAGGGAATTCTTTCCTAGAAATTGTAGCATTAAATGTTGAGTTGAAATCAGTGAAAGAGGATTCCGTAGAACACTATTTTAGAGGTTGTACAACTACATAGGCACACAAATCGATGCAAGAGGAGGGCATGAATTTCTACGTGTCTTGTTGTATGAAATTAGTGCATAAAAATACTGCTAAAGTGCACATAAATAGAGGTTGTATTTTTTTTTTAAAGGACTTCAGTCTACAACAATTGAGGTCTGTTTTGTGTGGTTTTTAGCATGAAAATCGAGGAGCTCTTTTGACACATTTTTCAGGAATTTATTGTTGTTGATTACTTTTTCTTGTAAACTCTTGTATAACATTTCTCTTAGATCAATAAGAAAAATCTCCTTGAACTGGTTTTCCCAAGTTGGGTTTTTCCATGGGCATTGCCCAGAATTTCTAGTGTTTAAGTGTGGGATTTGTCTGTTGTTCATTATTTTTCCACTACTATTTTATTGCTTAGTTAATGTGTTTCTGCTCATATACAGTTGTAGAATGATATTTTTTTACTTCATTACAGTGATAGTGATATTGGAGGTTGAAATCAATATTTAACTAAGTGTTTTGAGCTCATATTTCTACTTGGTATCAGATATGGTTATATGAATTTAAGTGGAAAACCTTGACAATAGGACAACAATGAATTAAAATGGAATTTCCTTGGAAGAAGAAGGGGAAATAAAGGTTATTTTTCATTTAGACAAAGATGACTTCCAATGTTAGGTACAAGGATAGGTTGGAGGGGATCTCCAACTACTTGCAATGGAAGGTGAGGATTACAGGTGTTCTCAAAGAGAAAAATTTGTGGATGTTTGCAAGTACCATCGTGCCAATACCCTAGTCAGATCCCATTTATCTAGACATCCATGAAGTTGATGCAGGAGCATCTCTCCATGCAGCCAGCCAGCCAGCCAACCACGTCAGTGCGCACACATTCAAAGGTTGAAGGGAGGCGCAGCCTCATCCAAATTTGAATTGAATTTAAATTAAATGTCTTAGGCTGGTGAGCCATAGAAGCCGTACCTTTTCGCAGGCTGTAGATAAGATAGGCATTTATTGTAGATCGGCTGAGATCTAGTTCTGGATAGTAGACTAGACAACCATTGATTGTAAATTAATAGAGTAGGTGAACCTGGAGGAATGAGCCCTCAGGTAAAAGAGATATTCAGATCTCATTTTGAGTTAGTATGCATATAGAGAAGAAGATATTTTTAGAGCCGAGAGAGCTCAGGAACACCATTGTAAAGATACAGGCAATTTGCCATTGTTAATACAAACAACAGTTTTTCCTGCATGAGTTTTGTATTTTATGGATGTCTGTATGTGTTCCTTTTATTCTGTAAATGTATGTTGTGGTTGTATGTTTGTAGAGAGTTGTGTTCGATTTTAGGTTGAATGTATTTGAGGCTTCACACCAGGAGAGTGTGACAGAATGTTGAGGTTCTGATAGCCGTGCACAGAGGATGCACTTTTGAACTCTGAGGAGTCAGACAGAGACGTGCTGAGGCACAAGACTGAAGTCAACAACTCAGGAAGAAGTCCTTAAGGTTGTTGAACATCTTGGAGGCAAGGCTATGTATCTGAGATACAGTTGCAGGCATAATCACCGAGGATTCTGTAGGAGCTCTGCCAAGTGGACATTAAGCATACGCACGGGTTGTGTTGGAGAAGAACTCTGTTGAGAGTTTGAGAAGAAGCAAAATCATTGAGGATTCTGGGAAGCTCTACCAGGAGGACATTGAGCAGGTGCAAAGGGTGCACAGGAAGACAGAACTACTAAACGTTCTATGGAGAAGATACTCCACCAGGAGGGCGTCGAGAAAGTGCGCAGGTAGGCACAGAGGTGAAAAGAACTCTTTGAGTTCTAAAAGAAAAAAAAACTGAAGGAAGAATCCACTAAGAGATTCTCACAGGATTGTTGAATACCCAGAAGCACTCAGCCAGAGGTTGCTGGAGTGAAGGATACCCAGGAGGGAATCCATTTCATTCTCCATCTGAGGGAGAAGAAAGGTAAAAATCCCCCAAGGGGTCTGAGTATTCGTAGAATCTCAGGACAGATAGCGCTTTGCGCGCGGAGACTCTACAGAGACACGGAGTCATCGAATCCTTCGAGGGTTCGATATAAGAAGCAAATCTCAAGAGGAATAGCGTTCTTATACGCACAGGAAGCCCAGGAGGAAGCAAAAACCATCATATCGGTAGGAGGACTGATCCTGGATCGTTGAAATTATACGTCCAGGGAGCTCTGGAAGAAGCGCATAGGAGAGGAGGACCGACAATCGTCGGATCTCATAAGAGAAATCCCGTCAACCATAGGATCGGGAAGAGTTGCACGGAGGTTAGCCTCAAGAGGAGGAGCGCACGAGAAGAACAGGTCTGAGCCATCAGATCTGAGAAGAAACCCCGACAATCGTCAGATCTGTGGAAGCTGCACGAAGGTTAGCAGTCAGGATATCCACCATCGGGAAATCGGAGTTCTCGAGGTCGTGTGAGTTGGAGCAGCGTAAGTCGTGAAATCCTGATAGAATCAGGGCCGTCCATCTAGAAGGACACGTGGCAGAGATCAAGCGCCATCTGCGTTTGGCGCATTGGGAAATCAACATTCTCGTGGACATGAGATTGGGGAAGTCCCAGGTGAAAACCCCGATATAATCAGAGCCGTTCGTTCAGGAGGGACAGGTGTCAAGAATAGGACGAAAGTCGGAAAATCGGGAAATCGGAGTTCCTGAGGACAAGAGAACCAGGACTTCGAAAGTTCTGACATCCTGAGAGTAAATCTGAGCCGTCCGTTTGAGGAGGGGCACGTGTCATGCGATTGTCCGTTCCGGAGATCCGAGGCACCAGGCATCGGGACTTGTAGGTCTCGAAACGACGACAAGTTCTGAGCCGTTCATTTGGAGGACGCGTGTCAGAGGATCCCGAGGAGTCAGGAATCGACATATCGGAGTTCTCAAGGTCAAGGGAACTAGGCAATCGGAAGTTCTGAAATCCCGATGAGATCGAGATCTTCCGTTGAATCCATCTAACGCCATCGGAGTTGAATCCATCGGGAAATCGGGAATCCCGGGAACAAGTGATCTGGGCATTTTGAAATTGCGATCCGCGAAAACCCGATGAGTGGGGGCCAACTGTCACCATAGAAGCGAAGGAGGACAGAGGCGTAGTGGAGGCCAGATGTCAATACGACAAAGAGTCGGGGATTCATAGGTTAGGATATCCGTGACCTTTGGAGTCTCAAACACTGGAGGGATCCTAGCCCTTCATTGGTGGGACACATGTTAGGAATCCAGAGGAAGTCGGGAATCAGAGAATTGGGGGTTCCAAGTACATGTGAACTGTGACATTGCAAATCCCGAAACCCCAATGGAAAGCCATAAGGAAGTGGTCTCATGGAGAATGGTTGCATGGACCAAAGGGCATAGCCAAAGGGGCTAAGGCCGACAAAGGAGCTCATCAGAGATCGGGATTTAGAGAAGGCAGAGACTCTCGACAACGGGGAGTGTGAAACCCCGAACCCTGATAAAGAATCGGGATGACTACGGTCAAGTGTTGAAGGCCGTAAGGGTGAGCGAAAGGACCTGTGGATCGGGTATTTGCACAGTGATTCCCGAGAGGAATCAAAAGAGCCAATTCGGCTCAGCAGAAAGGGAATTTAAACGATCCTGTGAGCAGGAGATCAGGTGAGAGACCCTGCGGGGTAAGAAGGACCTCTTCTGCATCAGGTGGTATCAGAGCGAGTTCTTGTCTGTATATTTCAGGCAAGAGGAGAACAAAGGAGAAGGAAGAAGACAAAGTGTTGGAGACTCTGTAATGATTGTTTGCAGGCAGGAAGCTATCAAGCAGATAGTCAGAGAGACTATAGGATGAAGCTGGAACACTCAGGAGTGTAGAATGACAGTAGCAGATCTGTCAGAGAGGCAGACAGGGACATCAATATGGCTACTGAAAGCCATAGAAAGAAGAGCAAGGCATAAAATCTTGCCGAATGGGATGAAGAAGAGACTCGAAAACTCTATGAATTAAAAGCAGACATGGAGAAGCTCGAACTGCGGATGCGGCAGGATAAGAAGAGGAGATAGATGCGCGAATTGCCCATGGAGAAGGCAAAAGTGAAATGGCCAGTCAGGGAAATGATGGTCAGGAGACAGCGCAGGCTGTTGAGAAGATGGTTGAGGTATGCTGAAAACCTCAAGGCTACAGAAGAAGAGATGATTGATTACTGTATGTCGGAGACTGGGAGAAGTCTCGATGATTGGGATGATGAAGAAGATGAATTGGGATCGCCTAATGATCTCAAGGACTGCCAGGAGGGAAAAGTAGAAGTTCCAAATTTCCAGATGGGCAAGGGAACAGAGATGAGATCAACTGATGATCTCAAGGACTTTCAGGAAGGTAGAGAAGAAGAAATTCCAGATTGCCAAGAGGGCAACGAGTTGAGGTCAGTCGAGGATCTCATGGACTGTCAGGAGGACAGTGAGGGAATTTCACATTGCCAGCTGGGTAATGAAAGGAGATCATATGAGGATCTCGAAGACTGCCAGGAGGGAAGTGGAAGTGTCGAAGACTGCCAGGAGGGCAGAGGAAGCATGTCAAACTGCCAGGTGGGAAGAAATGAAAATTTGACACTGTCTGAAGGTCTCATGGAGAATCCAATTCAGCAGAGGTTGCTGATGAAAATGGGATCGGTTGAACTCATGGTCTACCAGGGAAGCGACAGCGGAAGCATCCCATATTGCCAGGTGGGCAGGGATGAGAAGGTAAATTTGGATCAGCCCGAGAAGCTGACAGAGCAGATGGAAAGGGATCAACAGTTACAACTGACATCAGATGAATTGAGGAGTCGTGTGATGATTGCGGGAATTTCAATATTCCTACCATTTTCCCCAGAGGAGGCATAAATTTATATATCAGATGCGGCAATAGTAGGGAAACAGTCATAGCTGATTATGACTTTCGAAGAAAAGGAATTAGTGCAGATGGTGCAGACTGCCCAAGCAAAAGAAAGAAAAGAGAAGGAGCGTTTTGAGGAACAACTCGATGGTTTCAGCCAGGGGACCGAAAAGAAAGAAGATGTAGCACTAAAGCTAGCAGCAAAGAAAGCCAAAGAGCAGGAATATAAAATTATTATTCCATGGGAGATGGAGCTAGAAAAGTTGGAGGATTGGTTGAACAATCCAGGGCCAACAAAAGAAATGACAGAGTTTGAGCTGTCATGGAAAATGATTGAACAACAAGTCAGTCAAAGGGAAACTGCAGAGCTGAAGTCTGCAACAGAGTGGCAACTTGAGGCCACAGATGAAAATGAAGATGAAGAAGAATATGAAGAAGATGGCATGGGAGATCATAGCGATCTTCCCAATGGCCAAAAATTTTTGCAACTGAGGAGACTGCAATGATAGAGCCAGCCATTGGAGCAGCTGGAACGAGTAATAGAGGAAATCAGGGAGCTGATGTTGAGATCAGCACAGACTACTGGCGAACAGAACCTGGGCAGAGAAAAGGAAGTAGCAGTAGCACCGTAGCGGAAGCAGCAGCAACAGCAGAGGGGAGCAGATGAGAAGCTCCAAAGACTGATCTGGGATCCAGGAGGAATTCCAACAACTTAGAGGGGAAGCTCATGAGTAGGAGCTCATGATTTTTGCAGCTGTGGAGTATGATGCAGGAGCATCTCTCCATGCAGCCAACCAACCAACCAGCCACGTCAGCGCACACGCATTCAAAGGTTGAAGGGAGGCGCAGCCTCATCCAAATTTGAATTGAATGTAAATTAAATGTCTTAGGCTGGTGACCGATAGAAACCGTGCCTTTGCGCAGGCTGTAGATAAGATAGGCATTTATTGTAGATCGGATGAGATCTAGTTCTGGAAAGCAGACTAGACAACCATTGATTGTAAATTAATAGAGTATGTGAACCTGGAGGAATGAGCCCTCAGGTAAAAGAGATATTCAGATCTCATTTTGAGTTAGTATGCATGTAGAGCAGAAGAGAGTTGTAGAGCCGAGAGAGCTCAGGAACACCATTGTTAATACAAACAACAGTTTTTCCTGCATGAGTTTTGTATTTTATGGATGTTTGTAAGTGTTCCTTTTATTCTGTAAATGTATGTTGTGGTTGTATGTTTGCAGAGAGTTGTGTTCGATTTCAGGTTGAAGGTATTTGAGGCTTCACACCAGGAGAGTGTGACAGAACGTTGAGGTTCTGATAGTTGTACACAGAGGATGCACTTCTGAACTCTAAGGAGTCAGACAGAGACGTGTTGAGGCACAGGACTGAAGTCAACAACTCAGGAAGAAGTCCTCAAGGTTGTTGAACATCTTGGAGGCAAGGCTGTGTATCTGAGATACAGTTGCAGGAAAAATCACTGAGGATTTTGTAGGAGCTCTGCCAAGTGGGCATTGAGCATACGCACGGGTTGCGTTGGAGAAGAACTCTATTGAGAGTTTGAGAAGAAGCATAATCATTGAGGATTCTGGGAAGCTCTGCCAGGAGGACATTGAGCAGGTGAAAAGGGTGCACAGGAAGATAGAACTATTGAACGTTCTGTGGAGAAGATACTCCGCCGGGACGGCGTCGAGAAAGTGTGCAGGTAGGCACAGAGGTGAAAAGAACTCTTTGATTTCTAAAAGAAAACGAAAATGAAGGAATAATCCACTAAGAGATTCTCCTAGGATTGTTGAATACCCAGAAGCACTCAGCCAGAGGTTGTTGGAGTGAAGGATAGCCAGGAGGGAATCCATTTCGTTCTCCATCTGAGTGAGAAGAAATGTAAAAATCCTGCAAGGGGTCTGAGTATTCGTAGAAGCTCAGGACAGATAGCGCTTTGCGCGTGGAGACTCTACAGAGACACAGGAGTCATCGAATCCTTCGAGGGTTCGATAGTAGAAGCAAAGCTCAAGAGGAATAGAGTTCTTATACGCATAGGAAGCCCAGGAGGGAGCAACAGCCGTCAAATCGACAGGAGGAATGATCCTAGATTGTTGAAATTCTACGTCCAGGGAGCTCTGGAAGAAGCACACAGGAGAGGAGGACCGATAGTCGTCGGATCTTATAAGAGAAATCCCATCAGCCGTAGGATCGGGAAGAGTTTCACAGAGGTTAACCTCAGGAGGAGGAGAGCATGAGAAGAACAGGTCTGAGCCATCAGATCTGAGAAGAAACCCCGACAGTCATCAGATTTGTGGAAGCTGCACGAAGGTTAGCAGTCGGGATATCGGCCATTTGGAAATCATATTTCTCGAGGTCGTGTGAGTTGGAGAAGCATAAGTCGCAAAATCCCGATAGAATCGGGGCCGTCCATCTAGAAGGACACGTGGCAGAGATCAAGCACCATCGTCGTTTGGCGCATCGGGAAATCGACATTCCCGTGGACATGAGATCGGGGAAATCCCAGGTGAAAACCCCGATATAATCAGAGTCGTCCGTTCAGGAGGGACAGGTGTCAAGAATAGGACGAAAGTCGGAAAATTGGGAAATCGGAGTTCCTGAGGACAAGAGAACCGGGACTTCGAAAGTTCTGAAATCCCGAGAGTAAATCTGGGTCGTCCATTTGAGGAGGGGCACGTGTCACGCGATCATTCGTTCTAGAGATATGAGGCACCAGGCATTGGGACTTGTAGGTCTCGAAACAGTGACAAGATCTGAGCCATTCATTTGGAGGATGCGTGTCAGAGGATCCCGAGGAGTCGGGAATCGGCATATCGGAGTTCTCAAGGTCGAGGGAACTAGGGCATCGAAAGTTCTGAAATCTCGATGATATCGGGATCATCCGTTGGAGGGACGCGTGGCAATCATCTAGCGCCATCGGAGTTGAAGCCATCGGGAAATCGGGAATCCCGGGAACAGGTGATCTGGGCATTTTGAAATCGCGATCCACGAAAACCCGATGAGTGGGGGCCAACTGTCACCATAGCAGTGAAGGAGGACAGAGGCATAGTGGAGGCTAGCTGTCAATACGATAGAGAGTCGGGGATTCAGAGGTTAGGATATCCGTGACCTTTGGAGTCTTAAACACTGGAGGGATCCTAGTCGTTCATTGGTGGGACACGTGTAAGGAATCCGGAGGAAGTCGGGAATCGGAGAATTGGGCGTTCTGAGGACATGTGAACCATGACATTGCAAACCCCAAAACCTCGATGGAAAGCGATAAGGCAGTGGTCTCATGGAGAATGGTCGCATGGACCAAAGGGCATAGCCAAAGGGGCTAAGGTCGACAAAGGACCTCATCGGAGATCGGGAGTTAGATAAGGCAAAGACTCTCAACAACGGGGAGTGTGAAACCCCGAACCCTGATAGAGAATCGGGATGACCAAGGTCAAGTGCTGAAGGCTGTAAGGGTGAGCGAAAGGACCTGTGGATCGGGTATTTTCACAGTGATTCCCGAGAGGAATCAAAAGAGCCAATTCGGCTCAGCAGAAAGGGAATTTAAACGATCCTGTGAGTAGGAGGTCAGGTGAGAGACCCTGCGGGGTAAGAAGGACCTCGTCTGCATCAGAAGTGAAGGAAGAAAGGGCTCAAAGAATCATCTTGGACAGAGTCATGTTCGACAACACAGGTATTCCAACAGAGGATGAATACCTTCAGTAACCACTCACAGACTCATATCAAAGATCAACACACGATGTTTTGATGTGGTAAAACCCCTATGAGGAAACATCCACTACCCCAGCCAATGCGTCCACTTGGAGTAGTTTATTAATGAAAAAGAAAAAGATTACATATTTATTTTACAAGATAGTTTCTCACAATCGATCATTGGCAAATGACCCTCCATTCTCTTTAAATATAGATCATGGACAAATTGGGTGTTAAGCCACATATCAATGGCTGTTAAGATTGAGAAGAATATGAACCGTCAGATCACTCTATGTTGTGAACATATCATGACCGTCATATTTCCTAAATACAAATGAATACTAATGCATACTAAAGAAACACACTAATAAACACACTTTTACCTAATGACACATTAGACCAAGTAGATCTTAACTAACTCATAAGTGTCTCAATATCCTAACATCCTCCCTTAAGAATAACTTGGGATAAGATTGAAGGATTTATAATAGTTACATAATAGGAGAAGGAAGGAGGCATTAGAGCCTATCCCCCTTTAATGACAACTTCCTGAACTCCTAACATAGATCGAAGTTTGGAAAACTTCACTTCTAAAAGATACTTTGTGAAAATGTATGCAACTTGATCTTCCATAGGGAAAACGAGAACTTCAATAGCTTGATCATGAATGATATTTCTGATGAAGTGCATCTGTATCTCGATGTGTTTGTTGCGTTGATGTTGAACTGGGTCTTTGTCGAGCTTGATGTAACTCTGATTGTCGCACCAAAGGTCAGTTGGATGTTGCTGCTAGAAGAAAAAATCCGAAAGAATCTGTCAAATCCATAAGGCTTCTTGACTTTCATTTACCGCTCCTCGATACTCTGCTTCTGCTAAAGACTGTGCAATAGCCTGTTATTTCTTATAGTCCCAAGTGACATGTATTGAACCAAGGCTGAAAACATAACCAGCAGTAGACTTCTAATCATGAGGGTCACCGACCCAATCTGAATAACCGAAACCAACCAATAAAGGAGTCCCCCTTTATCTGTAATGTATCCCGAACTGAATTGTACCACGTACATAACTAAGTATCCTTTTAGCTTCGTTCCAATGGATTTCATGGGGTGTTTTCATATAATGGGAAACAAGACCAACATCAAAGGAAATATTAGGACGAGTATGATTCAAGTATAAGAGGCTACCAACTAACTGAAGGTACAAGGTGGCATCAACTTCGAGAGAAGTATAGGTGACAACAAGCTTGACTCCACACTAGAAGGGAGAAGGGGCTGGTTTATAATTGTCCATGTGAAAGCGACGAAGAAGGTAATAATCATACTTAGACTGGGAAAGAAAAATTCCTTCATTGTTTTGCAAAACTTGGAGGCCAAGGAAATAGTGCAAAAATCCTAAGACTGTAATCTCAAATTTCTTCTTAAGATTGGTTTTCACATGGTTTAAAAGTTTTGAGTCACTACCAGTAAGGATAAGGTCATCAACATAAAGGACAAGGATTATGAGATAGCTTACTAATTTCTGGGTATAGACATTAGGATCAAAATAGAATATAGATAATCTAGTGGAAATAAGAAATATGTCCATTTTGGCATACCAATCTCGGGGAGCTTTCTTGAGACCATAAAGATATTTCTTAAGGCGACAAATAAGGCTAGAGTCATTCTGACAAAGCCAGGAGGTTGTTCCATATATATTTCTTCTTGCAAATGTCCATGCAAGAAGGTGGATTTGATGTCCATCTAATGGACCTCCCATTTATGTTAGGCAACACAGGAAAGAACAAGGAGGATGGAATTCATTTTGGCTACAAGGGAAAAGGTTTCATTATAGTCAATTCCTTCAACTTGGGAAAAACCTTTGGCAACCAACCAAGCCTTGTGTCTTTCAACACTTCCATCTGATGCATACTTAGTTCTGTAGACCCATTTACATATGACAAGTTTTCTTCCTTTTTGAAGAGGTACAAGATCCCAAGTATCGTTTTCCATTAAAGAACAATACTCTCCATTCATTGTTGTATCCCAATATGGATGACTTGGAGCTCTTAGAAATGTATCTATATCAAGAGTCTCTGAAAATTGATCCAAAATAAAAGAGGCTCGTTGGAACTGTGAATGTGTCTGACATTGATATGAAGTATCACTGACAAAATCACTAGTTGTTTCTCATGTTGAACAAACCCATCTAAGAAGCAATGGAGATGGAGATGGTGCTAGTTCAAAAGACTCATCTGGAGGAAGGTGAGAAGGAGGAGGTGGATTTTCATCCTCACTATCATCATGTGAAGAAGAAACCAGAATATAAGAAGAAACAAATGCCGAATATGGATTGTAGGCCGAAGAGGGCACAAACATTGAATTATGATTGTAGGCCAAAGAAGGAACAAATGTTGAATTAGGCTCGCAGACCAAGAGATTTTCATCAAATTTAACATTCTCTTATAATAATAATTTAATTACAATGTGGTTGAAGAAGTCTAGAATATTTGACATATTCAGAATAACCAACAAATATACACTTCTCACTTTTAGGCTGCAATGTTTTCATTTTCTCATCAGGAATGTGAGCCCAAGCTATACTGCCAACTACACGAAAGTGACTTATATCTAGTTTAATTTTAGTCCAAGCTTCTTCCGGTGTTATATTTGTAAGAGACTTTGTGGGAGTTCGATTTACTATGTAATTTCCATAGTTGATGGCTTCTGCCCAATACTTTAGATTTAATCCCTTAGATTGGATCATACAATTAACCATTTCTTTTAATGTGCAGTTATTTCTCTTAGCAACACCATTTTGTTTTGGTGTATATGGAACACCATGTTGTATTTGGATGCCATGTGTAGTGCAATAACTTGTAAAATTATTGTTCACATATTCACCTCCATTGTCTATTGTTAACTTTTGAATTTGATGTCTAGATTGTTTTTCTACAAGAGCCTTGTAGGCCAAAAACTTGTCAAAAAAATTTCTCTTAAGTTTTAAGAAGTAAACCAAGTACGTCTGGAAAAGTCATCAATGAAAGTTACGAAATAATTGCACCCAGAAAAAGAAGGAGAAGAAAGTGGACCACACAAATCACTATGAACAAGATGCAGAGGGCCTGAGGCATGCCAAGAGGCACGTTTTTCAAATCTGTCCCGATGATGTTTGTCGAGAACATAACTGACAAAAACACCATATCTGCATGAAACAAGAGGAATACCAGTCACCATCTGTTGATTACATAGTTGTTGCAATGAGAAATAGTTTAGATGATCAAATCGCTCATGCCAAAGTTTACTCAAGTCATCGCTATGAGCAACGAAAACTGATGAAAAAGATGATGACCCAAAGTTGTCAAACTTGTACAACCTGGTAATATAATCAACAATTCCAGTTGCAAGAACATAATTAGGATCTTTTATATCCTTGATTACAACTTGGTGAGGTGAAAACTCTATGATTTTACCTTCACCTAAATGAGTGATTTGATTTAGTGATAAAAGGTTACAAGAAAGACTTGGAACACATAATACATCATTGAAATGACCATTTTCTACTTGAATTTTTATAGATACTTCAACACTAAGAGATATATCATCACCAACAAATATTTTCTTGGTGTTACATTCATTTAGAGTAGAAAATATGTCTCTATCCTTAGCCATATGATAAGATTCTCTAGAATCAATAAGACACTCATCAGAAGTAGAAGTAGAAGTTGGATTGAAGGAGAAACTAGAAGCAGAAAGTGCATGTCCATGAGAAGAAGAAGAAGTAGTAGAATCAATATTGATGTTGTGTCTCTTCATCGTTGCTTCTAAAGCTACCATCTTCTTGAAACATTTGGACTCATAATGACCATATTTATCAAAATAGTTGCAATGTCTGTTAGTCTTGTTATTTTTATATTTTGTCCCTTTGTCACCATTAGGATTTGAAGCTGTCTGAGTGGGTTTGAGACCCTTATATTGCTTGTTGTTGTGGTGAGGATGTTTCTTCTTGGTATTTTTGGGTTTATCTTTTTTATGGATGACTAAGTCTTTGTTGGAGGTACCTACAGTGTTGATCACTCCAAGTTGTACAAGATTATATTACTCTCTAATCAAAGCATCAAAAAATTTCTCAAGAGTGGGTTTTACATAAGGTCTCCCTAGAGACTCTTGCATGGCATAAAAGGTAGATACAAACACATAATATGCACTACAAATATTAGAAAGAATAAGATAGATGCAACAATATTTGTCTATCTTTATCTTACATTCTTCACATAAAGTTCTGAGAGTGTTAAACTTAGATAGATAGTCTTCAATGTGAGAAAAATCACTTGGACTTAAAGTCAGTACTTGATTTTCTAACTATTGTACTCGAATAATATTGTGTTTACCAAACACAGATTCAATATTTTCCCAAGCTTCTTTGGGTTTATCAATTGATTGAAGGTGGAACCTTAAATCAGGAGAGATGGGAATTCTGGTTAATCCATGTGCTTCTTCATTCCTACTATACCATTTGACTTTTTTATCAGCATCAATGGGTGTTGTTTCCTTTCCCAAGGTAATCCGATACAAGCCTTAACTTGTTAATAAATACTCCATATGAGATTTCCATTGGAAGTAGTTGGTTCTGGTAAGAAAAATATTACTTGAAGAAGCCATAATAATATGTAGATAATATGGATTTAAAAATTGAAACTAATGATCTTGATGGAAAGATCTCAAAAAATTAGGCGGTTTAAAAAAACAATGGCACTGAAAATAGACTTTGGATGTGAAATTTGTGCCCTTTAAAAAAAATGCATAAACGGTAACCAAAGGACCACATGATGGTGTAAGTTGCTTTATGAAGTGACCCACTTTTATAAAAATAAGTGGGGATCACTTTTAAATTGAAGTTACTTTATAAAAAAAGTTTTATGAGAAATAAATAACTCTAAAATATTGAAGCTACTTATAGTGATTCACTTTTATACTTGAAGTGAAATACACTTTACAATGGAGAAAAAACTTAAAAAAAAAATGTAACAAAAAGAGAGACTTGAACTCAAGACCTCTTAATAAGGAAACTTTTAACCAAATGGTCTAGCTAAACATATTGTATTATTTCGAAAGAGGATTGAGGGTATTTTTTTTGTTGTTGTTGTGGAAGACGACCTTGGAGAGCGTGCTAAAAAAAATTTATTTTCACACAAGAAGATATTTTTCCTTCTTGATGACAACAAGGGTTAGATATCGGTTAGCTTACCCAGAAAATGCACCTTGTCCTATATGTTTTTGATTTTCCAAGATCATACAAGGAGAGGGAAAAAGAGCATAAGAATATCTAAAAGAGTAGCAACCTGGAAACAAATAATATAAAACCAAAATAATACTCTCCAAAAATTTAAAAATGGCGTATTCAAGCTTTATACCTCTGGATTTGATTGAAATGGTCGTATCTTGGGAAAACGGAAACCTTTTCGAGTGAAATGAAAAATGTTCCTAACTGAAATGAGCACTTTGGATGCAATTGAACAATCCTCTTAGCCCAAAAATGTATAGAAATGGAAGAAAATGGAGATGAGGCAACTTGGCTTCATGATCTCAATCTACAACATGAGCGGGTCTTCAAATAGGCTCTGATACAATGTTTGACAACGCATGTATTCCAATAGAAGACAAACACCTTCAGTAACCTCTCACACAACTAGATCAAAGATCAACACACTGATGTTTTGACGTGGTAAAACCCCTATGGGGAAACATCCATGGACCCATCCAACGCGACCACTTGGAGCAGTTTATTAATGTAAAAGAAAAAGATTACAAAGACATTTTAAATGAGAGTTTATCACAATCGATCATTGGAAAATGACCCCCCATTATATTTAAGTAGAGATCATGGACCAATCAGGTATTAAGCCATGGATCAATGGTCGTTAAGATCAAGGATAATATGAACAATCAAATCACTCTATGTCGGGAACATATCGTGACCATCAGATTTCCTAATACAAATGAATACTAAATAAACACACTAAGAAACACACTTTTACCTAACAACACATTAGACCAAGTATATATTAAATAATGCCTAAGTTTCTAAATATCCTAACAAGTCAGAGAACACCTTATTCCAAATTTGGTTGAGAAGAAGACAACCAAGGACATGTGGGATGCATTGAAGAATTTTTATGAGGAAAAGATAGAGAACTGGAAAATGGCTCTCTGGGAAAAGATCCATAGTATTAGGATGGACAAGGGAGAGAGCATGGCCTCCTATCTCACCATAGTTTCACAAGTGAAGGATGAGTTGGCAAATGTTGGAGAAGTTATTCCAGACTCAGAGTTGGTGTGTATATCTCTCAAGAGCTTCACCAAGGAGTCGGGGATTTTTGTTAAGTGTGTGGTGGGGAGAGATAATATCCCTGACTAGAGCATATTGTGGGATTACTTTACATAGGAGGAGAGGTCGTACAATTGAAAGAGGGTTCATTTTACAAGAGGATAAGAGGGTATACTTTCCTAGAAATTGTAGCATTAAATGTTGAGTTGACAACAATGAAAAAGTAGTCTCTACAACACTATTTTATAGGTTGTACAACTGCATAGAGGCATACAAATCAATGCAAGAGGAGGGCATGTATTTCTAGGTTTCTTGTTGTATGAAATTAGTGCATAAAAATACTACTAAAGTGCACATAAATAGAGGCTGCATTTTTTGTTAAAAGGATTGTACTCTACAAAAATTGAGGTTTGTTTTGTGTGGTTTTTACAACGCAAATCGAGGAGGTATTTTCACACATTTTTCAAGAATATATTGT
>ML881725.1:3150-15640 GCA_009831015.1 Picea engelmannii | reverse complement strand
TACTGGTTTTATAAAATAATCGCTTGGCCAAACTTTAAATATTATGTCTGCAACTCGAAATTTAAATAAAAGTGTAAGGCTAACGACATACTAATTGAATTCTTTTAATATTTTTAATATGGATTGTTATTTTAATTTTTTTTTGATGTAATAGGTAATGTAATGGTTATAAAAGTCAAATTTAAATAAAAGTGTAAGGCTAACGACATACTAATTGAATTCTTTTAATATTTTTAATATGGATTGTTATTTTAATTTTTTTTGATGTAATAGGTAATGTAATGGTTATAAAAGTCATGATTGAATTTTTTTTAATATGGATTGTAATTTTAATTTTTTTATTGTAATAAATAATGTAATTGTTATAAAAATCATGAAATAGGTTATAAATAGTTTTGAATAATCATCAATTAAATATGATAAATAATAAAATTAAGTAACAAAATTATTATTTTTATGAAGTAATTTTATATAGAAAGAATCTTCATAAAACAAGGTTTTAAGAATAAATTTACAAATCGGTTCAAAAAGATAATGAAAATGAATTAAACCTTTTGGTTATAAGGAACACTACTTATAATCATTTATTTCCTTATAAAGAATCCTTGATATTTCTACAATTCATAGGTCTTTGTGGTCGATTAAATTTTTCTATGATATGATACCCTAAAACATTCTTGCCATATAGGGATATCAGTGAATAATATGATATCCCTCTAAGATTAACATTGAACAAGTATTTGTTTAGTGTCTATTTTAATAAGAAAATTAAATTGACTAATTCTTAGTAAAATAAAGATGGTAAGATTGTTAAGTAAAAGAATAAATCTTTTAAATAAATTCCTAAACATAGTATCACAATAGAAAATAACACAAATGTAATGTCGTCTCTCTCTCTCTCTATATATATACTTTGTAACATTATATATATATATATATAAGTGATAATCAACTTCACAACATATACACAAGAAAATGTTTCATTCAACAATGCATGTAACAATTTAATCATCAATTCTTTACATTTAGTTTCATAATCCTTAAAATATTTCAATGTAATATACTCAATAAAATATGCCAACATATGGTTTAATCATCAATTCTTTACATTTAGTTTCATAATCCTTAAAATATTTCAATGTAATATACTCAATAAAATATGTCAATATATGGTTCACTCTGTTCAATACATACTTAGATAATATGGATTTTCAACTCACAATGATGTAGCTTCTGCAAGTCATTAAGTGGCCATTCGTTGCCTTTTATGGTATTATTATAATGTTAACATAGTTACCGACTTGATGAGAACCCTCCAAAGTCCTCATTTTTTAGATGTTACATTATCCATGCTTCAAAATGTGGTGCTACTAGTAGCACCATTTTTTTTCAGGGTTGAAATTACCACATTTTGCAACCATGAACTTAACAAACTCGTAATTTTTTTCAACAAAAGCATTAAAATCAATCGCACAAATGTTAATTGGTGTCAAAAGCAACACCTTTTTTGGGGGGGGCTCAAAATTACAATTTCTTTGAAACAATGGCCTTAACAATTTGTACCATTGCAACTAAAACCTTAAAACCAACCTCCGAATTGAAAAATGACACTCCCAATAACACCTTGTGTTTTTTAGGATCAAAATTGCAACTTTTTAAAAATCCATGGCCTTGACAATTGATACCCTTGCAACCAAAATCTTAAAATCTACCCTCAAATAAAAGAGAAATGCTACAAACAATAGTGCCCCATTTTTAAAAAGCTCAAAATTACATATTTTTAAAACCATTAACTAAAATTCCAACACTTTTACAAATAAAATAATTAAAAAAAAATTGAAAAAAAAATTAAAAAATAAAGAAAAAACCACAAACTAAGGTGAATTTTATTTATTTATTTAAATATAATTAAAAACAAATCTCTCATGATTTGATTTAAAAAAAAAAACCTATCCTTAAAATAAAACATATTTAAAGAACGTTGTAAAAGAAATGGCTTATGATTTTTTTTAAATTATAAAAAAATAATATATATATATATATATATATATATATATATATATTAAAAAAACAGAATTTAAAATAAATTGTAAAAAAAAAAAAATGAGTTGAATGGAAGGGTGGGAACAATTATGAAATTGTTCCCCTCTTCCTTCTTTCCCCATTGTTAGTTACTCCTTACTCCAAATCTGCATGTTTTTTTTTGTTTGTTAGTTTGTCTGTGACATGTGGGATTAACCAGTGGCTAAGAAACCACGACTCAGGGGCATCTAAGCCGTCAAATCACTCGGGGATCACACCCGGCCTGAGCCACACCAACCCTTAACATGTTTGGATATTTTGTCCCTGCAGGTTTCAAACCGATGACTTTAACATCACAGAACGCCTTAATAACACACTCTGTCACCGACTATCCTACACCTCAGGGACTCCCAAAACCTACATGTTAAAGGAGCGGTGAGCCTCTCTTTTAATAGGTGTGCATTAGGGGAGATTCCTCCTCCACTCCTCACATGATTGCCCACTTGCCTCTCATTTTGGGAGTCGTTTCTCATTTGAGCAACATGTAGACATGCACGTTGGGGTAGAGGAGGGGTCTCCCCCCACTCACGTTCGTTGAAGGAAAAACTCATTGCTTCTTTAACATGTAGGCATAGGGGTATGGGTAGGTGGGCGGTGAGGAAGTGGGGCATGGTGGGTAAAGCCCCTACCCCACGCCCCTTTGACTCAATTTTTTTAATTAAAAAAAATAAAAGGTAAAATAATTATGTGTGCCTTTGTTTAATTTATTAACATACATGTTTTATTTTATTTTAAATCATTTTTTGTTATTTTTCTAAAATTATTTTTGTTTTAAAAATATTCATTTTTATTTTTTTTAAATTTCCTATATTTCATTTTTTTTTTCCTTTTTTACTTCTCTGTGTTTTTGAAATTATATCTCTGTGGTTTTGAACGAGAATAATACTTCTCTGTTGTTTTGAAGGAGATATTTTATTTCTAACATTATATATCTATCGTACAAGAATAATACTTCTCTTTGGTTTTTACCTTTTTCCCCAAATAATCTTTGTAGTTTCTCTTGGTTTCTCTGGAACTTTTCTGCGTTTTTTGGAAATTATTTTTGGCTTCTTCAACCGGTTGAGCAATTGGACATGTGAAATGAGGTGAGTCACTTTTCACTTTGATTCAATTTTAATTTAAAATATATTTATAATCTATTAACGTAAAGAGATTTAAATATTTTTTTTTATTATTATTTTTTAAGTTTCATAAGTAAAAGTTGATTTGAGAGATAATAATTAATATCATTATTATCAATAAAAAAAAAATTATTTTCCATTTTTAAAGTTAATCCAAAATAATATTTGTTACATTTTTTTCTCTTCTTTTCAATATGAGTACTCCACCACCTATTCCAAAAACTCATCCTAACAGGGGGAGGCCCCCCAAAATCACACTAGAGATCCTTTATGATTATATGGAATCAGTAGAAAAAATGAGAGAAGAGAGAGATGGAAAAATCCAAATAGAGTTAGAATCATTAGAAAAAAGGAGTGAAGAAAGAGACATAAAACTCCAAATAGAGCTACAAACAATGAATGATAAAAAAAATTAAAGATATCATTCAAACTCAAATAGAAGATAGATTCTTAGGGTTCAAGAGTGAATTGTAGACAATGAAGGATAGGATTCAAGAAATGGAAAAACATAAACAATCAACCCAAGGAGGGGTTGAAGAAAATCACAACTTGAGAGATAGGATTAAAGAGCTAGAAGAAAAACTAACCGACAATTTGACCTTCATAAATATGGAAAACAAATTGGATATCAAACCCATCAAAGATGAAATGAATAAGATAATCGAACTGGACCATGAGTGTAACAAAAGACCCTTGAACCTCATAATTTTTGGTATAAAATAGTAAAAGAAGAATTAAATAATAAATTACAAATTGATACAACTTACCTCATAGAAGCAAAGAGGCTAAGAAAAATAATTGATCACAAAGATAGGTTGATCTGTGTCAAAGTAAGTTGTAATGATCATAAATATAGCATACTTAGTAAATCTACTAGCTTAAAAGGGTCAAGAATATTTATAAATGAAGACCTCATTCCTGAAGACCAAGATGAATTAAGGAAGAAAGTTCAAAAGGTAAAAGAAGCCAGGAAAGAAGGAAAATGGGTAATAATTAGAAATCAAAAAGCTATTGTTAGGGATAGAGACTAGAAGGATAATAATAAATAGGAATTTGGGACACTCAGGATCCTTTTTTGGAACTGTCGTGGATTTCCATGGCACAAAGGTCCTATGATAAGTTGGATTTGGAGTGATATTGATATTATCTGTCTAGTTGAAAATTGGGAGGATGAGAAGTCTAAGGTCCCTAATATAGAAGGATTTGTCTTGTGGTTAGCATGGAACAAAAAATCTCATCGTAGAGGGATAGGAGGCATAGTCTAATACCCCAAGGATGTGCCCCAATTGCACTATGAATTGTAATTATGTTTTATAGGCTGGTGAGCCAAGTTTATATAAGCTGGTGGGCTTATGTGTTTGTTAGGCCAGAGAGCCTAAGTGTTGAAGGCCAAGAGCCTGATTTTTGTACATGTAATGGTGCACATTATTAATATAAAAACATATATGTGTGTGGACCGACCACGATGAATGAGTGATGTGGGACTAAGCTTCCACAAAGTCTGGGTAAGGGAGAGGGGGTTGAAATGTTGGGAGAAGGAATAAGCTTAAGATATTAAGACCTTGGCGATAATAATTAAATATTATTCCAAAGCTATGTAAATGTTTATGATTTATCCTAAGTTCCTAGAAGGGGGAACGTGTGAAAAATGGGGAACATGCAACCCTAGGGAGACAAGTGTCGACTTGTGCGCATGCAATTAAAACTAGAGAAGGGAGCCATGTTGAGAGTTCAACCTCCCATTTTTCTATTCTCCATCTGAACTCGCGGGTGTCCATGATCGACCTTTGTTTCGGTGTTTGTTCTAGGGAATTCTTACCTGAACCGTTAAGTCTCTGCGTGGGATCTCTATACACCCTCACACATCTCTGAAACCAGAACCGTGAACCTGGGATCTCTGTACACCCTCACGCATCTCCAAAACTAGAACCGTGGACTCGTCATGTGTTGCATGGTTGAGAAACCCAAAATTTCATGAGTCGTGTTGTGCTATCCCAGTGGGTTGTTGTGGTCGGACAGCTCCTGACCATGTGAGGTTGCTTCCATTGACTATGCATTGTTGAGTCTTGTTGTTGTATCCTCACTGTGCTCGAATTGGTCAAGAGAATAGGTTGCCAAGCCTATGAGCAACTCTCTCCAGGTGAGAGAGTGCGCAGAGGAAGTGAGAACTCCTGGAAGGGGTCATGTAGCTACCACAGAGCTCGGAGACTTCCAGTCCGGTATGTTGTTGAAGCCCAAGGCAAGGGAGGTTTAGTAGCCGAAGGACTGTCCAAGTGACAGTGAAGGTGTATACTCCTGGGGTGGGACATGCATGTGGGGAATGAGGGTCTGTGAGAAGTGGGCGTAAGTGACTCTTGGGAAAGAATCCTTCCTTTGTAACTATGTGTCTTCTGTTGACCTTGCCTAGCCTAGGATTCCTGGCTCGATGGAGCTTTTACCAGCTCGTGGGTGACCTACTGCTGAGAGTGATGAGCAGCGCGGTCTAAGGATGGGAGGTTTGTGGAAGGTCTGCACGCAGTTGGTGGAATTACTACAGTTTCAAAGATAAGTATCAGTTTTTGCTTAATATTATGTTTTTCATGTCTGTGATGCTTATATGTTATCATGTATTTTGTTGCACATATGAATTATTGTTAATGTCCTTGATGATGTATATTAGCAGTAATCATGTGCTTACTCTGTATTGTTTAGAACAATCTGTTAATTAGATTTAATATATATATATATATATATATATATAAGTATGAGAATGTTCTGCGTAGTAGCGTTGCCCGACAAGTGGGTTGATGGTCAGGGATGTTACATTTCGGTATCAGAGCTCAAAATGATAAGTTAAGGTTGTGTTTGGTAGCATTGTCGGGCCTATTGGTGTCCGAGGATGTTACAATATGGTATCAGAGCTAGGCTACAACACTGAGTCTGGATGGGCCATTTTAGTGGAAGTTGAAGCAAGAGTTTCAGAAAGAATCTTTGTTGAAGTAGAAAAAATTCGAGTTCTGACCCAAGGTTTCAACACTGAGCATAGATGGGCCGGATAAGTGGTCATTAGACCCAAATTTGCAGGTGGAATTTGTGTGAGGAAGAACCAATTTTTGGACCCTAGAATGTTCCTAAGTGGCAAGGGGTTTCTTGGTCGTGTTACAAAGCTCAGGAGGTGTAGCGATATAGTAAAACCGCAGCCAGTGTGGTATATGGCCACAGGGAGAAAGAGAGCTCAACACCAAAAGTGTTGGATCCGTAGGATTTGTTCGAGAGGAAAGGAGATCCCTCACGACTGCTAGATCTGGAGAAGGTGCATGAGAGTTATCCTGGAAACCTTTTGGGAATTCGACTATCGGGGAAAGCGAGATGTGTTGGTGCACGAACTCCCGATGCCCAAAAATACGATGTCCCGAAAAGATCTATCGTAGATCATAGGAAAAGAGCTTGACTGTTGGATCAAGCATAAGGTAGATCATAATTTCAGAATTTCGGCAATCAGGAGAAACGAGATGTGCGGATGCACGAACTTCCGATGCCTGAAACTATGAAATGAAAATCGAGCAGGGTGGGACCCGATGATGTCGCCAAAGGTGACGTGGAACTTCCTAGATCTTCCACATGCCACCTCCTTAGTTGGTGAAAGTTGTACTACGTGGGCCCGAAGGGAAAAGTAGATCAAAATTTCAGATGTCAGAAATTGGGAAGAAACAATTGTGGGAACTCTCAAGGTTCGAAGTCCCGAATTCTCGAGGTCCGAAGTCTCGAAGTCCTGAAAACTTCAAAGACGAAAAGACTAGAGTGGATTTCAGCCATTGGATGACGGTTAAACGTGGACCATTGATCCACTCGACTTCACGAGCTCGGTAATCGGAACTCCGAGAGATAGTTGTGTGTGCTTTGAAATCTCCGAAGACCGAAAGCCCGAGTAGCACCTAGTAGTTTAGCATTTGGTCACAGCCCGTGATCACATGGGTTGGGGACTAAGAAAGAGGTGGATATCACTCTAAAGTTACAGATCCGAGCAGAGCTCAAAAGATTTGTGAAATCGAAACATTTTCTTAAATCGGATTGGTTTTGAATGTGTGGAATTTGTTAAGGAGAGATGGCCTAACAAATTCTGGTTGTCTGCACGTTGTGATTGTACAAGTTTGACGAGTGCCAGAACCGATTAGAATTGCCACGGAGTGCAAATAAATGGAAGAGACACAAAATGCTTCTAGTTCATAAAACAAAAGAGAATGAATGGACGTCCACTTGAGAGTTGAAGGATCGAACTCCAATGGGCATGGAAAAACGATAAATAAAGTAAGAAATCCAAGGAAGATCATTGAAAAATTGTAGAAAGATGCCCAAACTCACAGAACAAATAGAAGAAAGCTCAGGATAAACAAGGTGAATTCAACGTAAATTTGTTAAAGAGTTTGGATATAATATAAAATAAGTTGGATAAGGAGAATGACTCGAGCAGAATAAGGAGTCACGGAACTTCTGAGGGGAGAAGATCAAGGAGTGTTGGTAGACACCATCATCACTCCCAAAGTCACTCCAAGAGAAGGGCACATAGTAGTTCAATCCCATCTCCTACCAGAAACCACAAGAGATTTGGAGTGGATGAACTGAAGGGAGAAATGAATAAGATTAAGCCTTCTACGTTTGATGGAGAACATAAGAAGGAAGAAGATGTCGAAACATGGTTGCTTGGCATGAGGAAATACTTCCAACTGTAGAATTATTCCTCTCATGCAGAAGGAAGAATTGCAATGCATCAACTGAAGGGAAAGACATCCATGTGGTGGGATCATCTTGTGCAGGTGTATCACATTATAGAAAAAGGTATTACTTGGAAAGAATTCAAGAGGTATTTCAAGAAGAAGTATTTGACTAAGAGATATTATGACAGAAAGATGAAAGAGTTCTTTGAACTCAAGCTAGGTAGCATGACCATTGATGAGTATGAACGGAGGTTTATGGAATTGTTGAAGTATGTTCCGTTCATCAAGGATGAGACTATGAATATTCAGAGATATCTAAGTGGATTTCCACCTTCCATTGATGAAAAGATTCAGTATGATGACCCAAAAACTATGGAAGAAACGATAAGGAGGGAAAAATGTTTATATGAACAACAAAAAGAAAAACCTACCTTCCAAAAGGCTTGGGAAGACAAGAAGAAATTCAAGATGGATCAGAGGAAGAAGGGAACTATGACCCCCTTTTTCAGAAACAATCCTGAGGGACAACCATCTTTTAGAGAACCTAGAAAGGATGAAATGGATGGATAAATGCCAAGGCAGACACCTATGGAGTGTTTTGGTTGTAAAGAAAACCATAGGTACAGAGATTTCCCCCAAAGAAATGACAAAGTGAGAGTTGTCCACAATGTTCAGCAAGATGAAACAGTGGAGGACATGGCCAGTAGAATGCCAAGGATTTACGTAGCCCTGGACAATAAGAAAGTTGAATTTCAGTCACACATGATTGAAGTGGAAGGTATGATTAACAACCATGCCTTTTCTATTTTAATTGATTCAGGGGCTAGCCATAATTATATAGATCCTAGAGTGGTGGAAGTTTTTCATTTATCAAGAAGTAAACATGAAAAATCTTGGTTAGTGCAGCTGGCTACAAGAACCAAGAGGAAAGTCACTGAGTTGGTTAAGTCCTGTCCTGTGGACATGAATGGACTGAGCACAAAGAATGAATTGAATATTCTTCCTTTAGGATCTTATGATTGTGTAATTGGGATGGATTGGTTAGACAAACACCATGCCATATTGGACTGTCGTAGAAAGACATTCACTTTCCTAGATGAGGAAGGAAATCGAAAAATAGTCCAAGGAATTCCCAGAGATGTTGCTATCAAAGAAATATCAACAATGCAACTGAAGAAGTGCTATAGAAAAGGCTATCAATTATTTGCAGCCCATGTGGAGGAAACACACAAGGATAAGGTGTTAGGTATTGGATATCATGCAGTACTAAAGGAGTTTGAAGATGTATTTAAGGAAGTACCAGGATTACCTCTGAAAAGATATATTGACTTCTCTGTAAACTTGATGCTTAGAACAACTCCAGTATCAAAAGCTCCTTATAGAATGAGTACGCCATAGATGAAAGAACAACAATTGCAGCTTGAGGAGATTCTGAAGAAGGGGTACATATGCCCAAGTGTGTCACCTTGGGGTGCCCCGGTCCTATTTGTGAAGAAGAAGGATGGGATGCTGAGATTGTGTATCGATTTCATACAATTGAACAAGGTAATTGTAAAGAACAAGTATCCTCTGTCGATGATTGATGAACTCTTTGACCAGTTGAAGGATGCGAAGAAATTTTTGAAGATAGACCTCAAGTCAATATATCACCAGGCAAGGATAAAGGATGAAGACATCAACAAGACCACCTTTAGAACAAGGTATGGTCATTACGAGTTCACAGTGGTGTCATTTGGGCTGTCAAACACACATGTTGTTTTTATGTGCTTGATGAATGGTGTGTTCAGGGACTATCTAGACAAGTTCATCATAGTCTTCCTGGATGACATTCTGGTGTATCCCAAGTCGGAGGAAGAGAATGAAAAACATATTAGGATGGTGTTGCAGGTTGTAAGAGAGCACCAACTGTATGCCAAGTTGAGCAAGTGCTCATTTTATCAGGAGCAGATCCATTACTTGGGGCATATTATTTCTAAATACGGGATAGTGGTAGATCTTGAAAAGATTGAGGCCATCAGAGAATGGTTAGCACCAAAGAATGTGACAAAAGTTAAATCCTTTATGGATTTAGCTGGTTATTACAGAAGGTTCATCACAAGGTTCTCGAGGTTATCTCACCCTATCACTTCCTTGCAAAGGAAGGAGAAGAAGTTTCAGTGGACAAAAGATTGTGAGAAAAGCTTTCAGCGATTGAAGCAAATGTTAATCAGTGCTCCAATTCTAAGGATCGCAGATCCAAATGAAGATTTTGTGGTATGCACTGATGCATGCAAAGAAGGAATGGGAGGAGTCCTCAGACAAAATGGATTCGTAATTTGTTATGAATCCAAAAAGTTGAAAGAGAATGTAAGGAACTGCGCAACTCATGATTTGTAGTTAGCGGCCATCGTTCACACTCTGAGGAAATGGAGACATTACCTCATGGGAAGGAGGTTCAAACTGAGGACATACCATAACAGTCTAAACTATTTGTTTGATCAGCCAACCTTGAATGCTAGACAGAGTAGGTGGCTGAAGTTTCTCTGTGAATACGATTTTGATATCAAGCATATAAAAGGGAAGGAGAATAAAGTGGTTGATGCACTCAGCATGAGAGTACACAGATTACTTGCTACAACCATTAGCATGTATCAAAATGATATAAAGAGCAGAGTTTTGGAAGTTGTAAGCGCAGACTTGCAGTATAGGGAATTGGTAGCGAAGCTACAACAAGATAATACGCCGCAAGGAGTGGATGATTATAAGTTAGAGACTGATGGAATAATTTTGTACAAGAATAGAGTTTATGTACCTAATGTCCAGGGTTTGAAGCTTGTGATTTTGAGAGAAAGGCATAACGTGACTTATGCTGGGAACCCTGGATATCAGAAGACTATGGCAACAGTCAAGAGCCATTAATTTTGGCTACGTATGAAGAAAGAGATTGCAGAATACATCGCCATATGTATGGAATGACAAAAGGTTAAAGCTGAGCATAGGCACCCAGTTGGATTGCTGCAACCTTTACCCATTCCTGAGTGGAAGTGGGAAGTGGTGACAATAGATTTCATCACAGGATTGCCTAGAACAAGAAAGAAACATGATTCAATTATGGTGGTGGTGGAAAAGCTTACGAAAGATGCCCATTTCATTCCGTTAACGGCTACTCACAAGGAAGAAGAGGTTGTTGATATTTTTATGAAGGAAGTGGCATGATTGCACAAAATTCCCAAGACAATTGTGTCTCACAGAGACTCGAAATTTACCTCAAATTTATGGAAAGGGTTATTCAAGGGATTTAGAACAAATATGGATTTCAGTACAACCTATCATCCTAAGTTGGATGGGAAGACAGAGAGGGTGAATCAAGTGATAGAAGACATACTGATGATGTATGTGATGGACAAACCATCAAAATGGGAAAACTACCTACACTTGGTAGAATTATCCTACAACAATGGGTATCAAGAATCATTGAAGATGAACCCATTTGAAGCACTTTATGGAAGAAAGTGAAATACTCCAATAAGCTGGGATAACCCAACTGATAGAGCGGTAGTTGGGCCAGAGTTGCTCAAGGAAATGGGAGAGAAAATGCTGAAAATTAAGCAGAATTTGAAAGCTGCCGAAGACATGCATACAATTTATTCTGATAAAAACAGAACCCACAGAGAGTTTAAAGTGGGAGATCATGTTTTTCTGAAAGTAAAAGCCAATAGAAGTTCCCTGAGGCTCGAAAACTGTTCCAAGTTGGCAGCCAGATTTTGTGGGCCATTTGAAATCCTAGAAAGCATTGGGCCAGTTGCATATATGATTGCATTACCTACATCCATGACTGTACATAATGTGTTTCATGTTTTATTACTTAAGAAATATATACCTGATCCTAATCATGTGATTGACTAAAATGTGATCCAGGTGGAACAAGAAGGTGTCCTGGAAGTGCATCATATGCGCATATTGGATCGGAAAAGAAAACAGCTCCAGAATCGAGCCATAGGACTTGTCAAGGTCCAATGGACCTGGTATGGTCCTGAGGACATGACATGGGAGCATGAAGATGTTATGCGGGTAGAATACTCACATCTTTTTGAATATTTTGGAAATCTTGCTGATGTTGTGTGAAAGTTGCACTGAGGACATTGCAAAAATAAGGGGAGGGGATTGTAATACCCCAAGGACATGCTCCAATTGAATTATGAATTGTTATTATGTTTTATAGGATGGCGAGCCAAGTTTATATAAGATGGTGGGCTTAAGTGTTTATTAGGCTAGAGAGCCTAAGTGTTGAAGGCCAAGAGCCTGATTTTTGTACATGTAATGATGCACATTATTAATATAAAAACATCTCTACGTGTGGACCGATCACAATGAATGAGTGATGGGGAACTAATCTTCCACAAAGTTGGGTAAGGGAGAGGGGGCTGAAAGGTTGGGAGAAGGGATAAGCTTAAGAGATTAAGACCTTAGGTGTAGTGTCCCCAAGGCCGAGCCCCGTTACAGATCATGCTAGATGCAAAGAATTGTAAATATGTTCTATAGGCTGGTGAGCCAAGTTTTGTATAAGCTGTAGGCTTATGTGTTTTGTTGGGCCAGGGAGCCTAAGGGTTGAAG
>WSFP011484806.1:0-15640 GCA_009831015.1 Picea engelmannii | reverse complement strand
CCCTCCTTCTTAAGTTAGTTCCCAACAAGCTAGGGTTGGGTTATGTTCATCGAAGAAGCCAAGCCACATTAAATCCTTCCTTTCATATCATAAAGGTGGGCCTTCCTGGTGGATATGGAAAGGATGAATAAAATGGGGAGGGTTGATAGAGTCCAACAAGGAAGTAAGTTGGTCCCAGTAAACTATAGGAAATTCACCATATAATTGTTTTTACACATTCATTGCAATTATTTTGATTCATTTGAATTGGGGTTTTGGAGTTGTGGACTGGTTGAACTCATAATTTGATTTTCAAGGTCAAGATCAATGGCTTCAGAGCAGGAGAAAGCGAGAAAACCTTCAGTCTAGGAGGAAGAAGAGAGACGGGAGAATGTGTCTGATAACTTAGAATTTTCAAAATGGATGGAACATGTTGCCAAAGATTCCAACAATGAGTCTCTCTCTTTTGCATTAGGTAGTGTCAAGGAGGGCACCATGTCGTCCCTCAAAGGCCTCCAAGAAAAACTCGAGTGTGCCAAGGATTCTTCTACATGCAAGATTTAGGAAGTCAAGGGCACCACTACTGAGAAGGCACAAGAGACTAAAGATTCCACTATGAAAAAGGTCAGAGAGTACAAGGATATTGTGACTGAGAAGGATAAACAGACCAACGATTCAGTAGAAGACACGACTTGAGAAATGATAGATACCACTGTGAATAAAGTGCACGAGTATAAGGATTTTGCTGCTTAGAAAACTATGGAAACCAAAGTTGCAGCTATGGTGAAAGCATGGGAAGCCAAGGATACTAATGTAGAGAAAGAACAAAAAGTCAAGGATACTACTGCAAAGAAAGCATGGGAAGCTAAGGATTCTATGGATGGAAAAATGAAGGAAACCAAGAATTCTTCAACAGAAAAATCCAAGGAGTCTAAGGACCGCACCGGTTACAAGGCCTAGGAGAGTTCAGAGAGAAACAAAGTGAGTAAGTTATACTATTAGTTATAATTGGTTTGTTGTTGTGAATAGTTCATTGTAGAGACATCTTTCAACTGAATAATTTGAAGAAATTATTTTAGGTGTACCCATCGATTGATTAAAAAATATTTTATCTACAAATGTAATTAGGATAAGATGGGAGAAACAACTGAATCGATGCACAAGAAGATGGAACAAGGTCGAGACCTATGCTGGGATCTGAATCGTAGTGAGTGACTGGACAAGAGTCACTTGTAGTGGCTATCACATCATTGGAATAAAACTATCTGGTCTTCTCCCTCTTATCATATGGAGGAAGGTTTGGCTTTTGCTTGCCCAATCGAATGAATCAATTGATATGCTTGGTGCATCTCTACCGAGTTGTCTTTGGGTTTGATCCCCTCCCCTGAAAGATTGATTGAGGGATCTAATGATAAGAGACAAGGTGAAAACTTCGTTCAAGCAGACGTCTAGATGCATGCACTCTACAATAGATTGCTTCTCCCATTGGCTCGGGCATATCTTTTTCTCAAATTTTCTCTTAGTGGCTCGGGAATTTCAACATCGCTCTTTGTTCGGCCCTTCATTTTGATGAATATAAGTTGCGCACACCATATTGCAACTTCATTTTGGAGAATATAAGCTGCGCAAGCTGTTGAGGAGATGGAAAAAAGACTAAGGAAAGAAATAGAAAGCGGTTGGCAGGACAATGCAACATCAGTTTGGAGGAAAGAAGTTGCAACAAGATCAAGAATAAGAGAGAACTCTCGGGTTCTCAACCATAAAACCTAAAGATTGGATTATATATATGAGACTGATATGATTGTAAAAAGGGTTTTTCCTGGGCTGGAGTTGGTGTTATTGTTGTTGTGGTTAGTACTAATGTTGTGATGAGAGTCATTGTTGTAAAGGTCCATATTGTTAGCATAGATGAGTCTTGAGATCTGGGTAAGAACCAAACTATCTATGTATCATAGTTTTGTATCAATCTAGATGTAGAGGAGCAAGAGACTGTAACATGGTCTCATATTCAAGGAGGAGCATCCTCTGATTACTTGTGTATAAGAATCAAGCTGTGAGAAGAACCTGATATGTTAATATATTTGGAGGCCAAAATTTTGAATATATCTATCCTGTGTATTGAATATTCTGAATGTATTGAGTGTTGCTCTATATTATCTTTATGACTGATATGCTTAATTGGTTATAGCTTCCTTATGAATGGAAACACAACTCTGTTTTGTTTATTCTTAGTTAGGAAATGTTTATAACCGGTACATGTTTGATCTATCTTGTACAAGACTAATATGAATCTTGATAACTCAAAGGTCTATCTAAGTATTCTCCTTATCCTTCCCTCTCTTTCTTGTCTCAATTGTGCTTCAGGTGAGACTTCTTCCCTCCTAGGAAGATGAAAATGCCAGTGCTCTAGACTACTCCGGTACCTTTTGTTGGTCACTTGAGAAGGACCCTGGTCTGATCACTTTTATGCCAACAAAATGGTTATGTTCCCGGGACTTGTGCTTTAAAAGGGAACCTGTGAGGAGAATGCTTCCATGGATCTATAGATCTAAGATTCGACAATGGTGGGAACGAAATTGTGATGCCTTTGTATGGAAGGAAGTGGAGTTGCGAGGTAAAAGCGAGAAGGATACAAGAGATTATGTATTTTAATAAGAAAGATCAAGCGACTAGTACGAGATATTCTAGGTAAAATTCTCGAAAGAACTATTCCATTGGATAGATCGGCTATAAGAAGCTCAAGAATTGAAAGAATGCATCAAGAAGACATGTACTTGGGATACAGAGAATATCACAACACTTCATCAGCTGAATCACCAGATCACACGAGCAATCGATTTCTAGGTTAATACGACTCTGGAGATATACATCATTGAGTTCGCAGCTAAGAATTACCAATCGTTTTCATGGGAGGAAGAAATTTTCAAGAAAGGTGCATGAAAAAGACTATTGAGGGAAATTCCCTTGTGGATCAAAGCATTCTTTATGGAGGAGGGGATGATAACTACTCCCTTGACTGATATGGAAGCCTAAACACCTACACTTGGGGTAGGGTGATTTTGGGGTAGGATCATGACCTAAGAAGGGGAAATGGTTCTTTGAAAGATGGGGGAAGATAAAGAAACAAACGCAAGAAATGAGTGAGCCTTAAGGAGAGACACCATTGTTGAGAAGTGGTGGTGCAGAAAGGTAAAGAAAGCAACAAAGTAGTCCGAGGTGTTGTGGAAAGAAATAAGATCAAGAGGAACAAATGAAAGAATGAAGGAAGAATTGAGGAAGGTAAGAAGACAAGAAAGACTGGTCAATATAAGGTTACAACAGAGAGAAGCATAGAGAGGAAGGAGTCCCTAGATGGGTGGACGAGAAAAGGAGTGTGGCAAAGCAAGGGAAGATGAAGCAGGTATGGATCTCGCAGGAGATCAAGAAGATTCTTCCCCGATATCAGGAAAAATCAAGAATCAGGCAGAAAAGGCTTCTCCAAAGGAAGAAAACGAAACCCTCCAAATCAAAGAAACCTACCCAGAAGTCAGTGGAACCAGCCCTGAATCACCCGTCCCCCAGGTGTCATCTATACCCGTGGTAAATTCTAAACTGCCTACTTATGTTAGTTCTATCCCATCACATCTTGTTAGTCAGAATCAATGTATAAGTGTAAACGCTGGGAGGATATTGGGATCCCCAGGCATATCACAACCATGACCATTAGGTTTCATTCTAATAGGATCAATGAGACCCCCAATGACTGGAAATATGGGAGGATAGATCACCCAATACAAAAAATTATGGGGTAAATGGGACGAGGATGTAGAGAAACATTGGTTCTTATGTGAGGCCATCTGAAGGTACAGATGGAATCTCGATGCAAACAAGTTAGTAGAGTTTCATACTACCTTGAGGGTGTTACACATCAATATTGCTCACTTTGATAAGTGTCACAAGTGTCGCATGTCCCTCACAATTGTCGCAAGTGTCGCATGTTATTCGCAAGTGTCGCAAATGTCAAAAAAATCATATTGCCACGATGACGACAATAAGGAGACACTTAGAATATCTCAAACACTTGATTTGGAGGAAGGAGAATGGCTAACTGAAGTCAAGAATCTCTTGCCACCTGAAAGGAGCTCTTAAACTAGGGTTTTAAGGGAGAGCGCTCCCCTACATCAGCCTTAGGAGCACTGGCGCTCCCCTACAAGGTGCTAGGGAGCGTTATAGCACCAAATCACCCCTCTGAAGGAGTGCTACACCTCTTTGAAGCACTGGCGCTCCCCTTGAGCCTACTAGGGAGTGTTATAGCGCCCTGATGCCCCTTTTGAGGGAGTGTTGTCTAATCTGGGCAGTGGTTGATCTGTTGAGGAGAATAAGGGAAGGATCTTTCAAGTTTGGAAGGCAGTTGCATTCAAATTCCTGATTCAATAAGAAGATCCCTGACCTAAGGAGGGAATTCCTCAACCTACCCTAAATATACCTTAAGAGGTTAAGCCTCTCTAAACCTATATAAACAGGCTCTATGATGGTGGAAAGGAGGAAGAATTGCAAGCATGAAACCTATGATCTCATAGGAAACACACAATGAACTGGAGGAGAGTAATCAGTGAAGCTGTTGTCATCCAGGTCGTGGATCTTTTGAGCAAGGGTTAGACAAAGGGGACTTGACGAAGCTGTCGCATTCGCATCTACGATTGTAAGTACCGTTGTCATTGTTCTCATTAATATGACATGCTTGGCCTGTTTCTTTCTATTTTGTGCCTGATCTTACATGAACTTATCGTTGATAGATAGATCTATTTTCAAGCTAATATCAATAGAGTAGGAAGTAGTCGTACTATTGTTTGTCTACAGGGTTCATTGAGGAGTGAAAGATTGGGGCTCAACTCGGAGCGTGCAGGGACAAACGTCTGTAAAAAGGTACTTATATTGTCCTTCCTCCTCATTCATTAGTTTGTATAGATCTGAAAGGAAGTCAGTGTCCACGTTAAGCACTTTCTGTGTTAGAGTTAAGAGTCTAGCTCTTTGAGGCGATCTACCCGTCCACAAGGAGATTTTCCTTCAACAGAGGGTTCATGCTCTCAAATGGTACATGAATGCTATTGAACCATGGGTGCAAGGAAAAGAATTCACCCTTGGCCAAGTGTGTTTGAATTTCATCGTCGAATTCAAACTACCTCAGTCAGAGCAACAAGCTCTCTCTGAGTTGCGGGAGATTCAACAAAGGGAAGGAGAATTTGCCTGGGAGTAAAACTAGAAAATTAAAGATGCAATTGGGATACTAGCGCATCCAATTCATGAGGATCATCAGAGGGAATGGTACATCCAAGGATTACTACCTCCTACAAGAATTCCTTTAATGCAACAAGAGATAACCACCTTAATAGACGCCTTGGAACAATCGATGAAGATCAAATCCATGGCGGGTTATCTAGGGAATCCAAGGGTGGCCAGGCCTCCAGTAGATGCAAATTTGTCTCAAATCCAAGGACAAATATCAGCGTTGATGGAAAAGATTCAAGAATTAACCACACCAAGAATAGGACGACCTCAAGTTTGGTGCACAGGATGCTACACAGAAGGACATCTGGAAAATGAATGTTCGTGCATGAAGGGAATGGGACCTCCTCACAATCCGATGGGATCCTCTTTAGGACCAATGGGAGGAGTTGCACAAGTATCTAGGAATCCACCCTTCCATACACCAGGGCTATACAATACCTTCCCAGGTGCTCAGACATATCAGACAACTGAGTATTGTGATATTTTTAAGGCACATGGGCATGCATCGAGGTAGTGTCCTATTATGAATAAGTACATGATTGCACCCAATACAATACATTGTGAGTTCTGTGCATCTACGGCCCATGCCAAAAATCAATGTAGAGCACTGGATGCGCTTGCTGACAGACTAGACCAAACAACATTTAGAATAAATGAAACCCCCCAAGGACCTAGAAGAGGCCACGGAGGTGGGGTTGGAGGTGGATTCAGAGGAGGGATAAACAAAGACATAGGGTTGATATGAAGTTACAACTACAATGAAAAATTTCATTTGGCCAGAGACTGCCCTCACCCAAGACGACCATGGTGCTCTCACTATAGGAATAATGGACACGCAACTGAAGACTTCCTAGAACTGATCATGAAATGGGAAGATCGTGTTCTTCAACAAGGAGCTAATATCATAAGCTCAGAATTAAAAAGGGGAATTAAGGAGCAGATGCAAACAATCAACTCAAGATTCAAAAAGTTGTTCCCAAGGATGACATGTATGACCCTATGAAACAAAAGTTGTTTTCAAAGATGCAATAGAAATATTTAAGAGGATCCCCACTCCGGAAATAATAGAGAATCCCACTAAGTTCCTCTCTCAACCTAACCTTTCCCAAGACCCTACCTCACCACCAACACCTAGAAATTATTCAATTCCAAGGAGACACCTTGGGCAGTCTCAAAGTGTCATCAATATTTGGTTTCAATTGTTCTTTGATATCCTAGGGGATGACCAACTTATGGAGAAGTTGCGCAACACCCTATACCTAATACTGGGAAATGAGGGAACCCCAGAAGACATAGTAAGGACCAACCTCCCTGAGAAGAATACCCAAAGAATACAAAGAATAAAGGTGAGGAGAGGAAAAGAATTTAGGTTAGAATCCCAACTAAATGATTTTAAAATCAAATACGTCATGCTAGATTTGGGGTCAGATGTCAACATCCTACCCAAAAAGACCTGGGAAGCCTTCAAAAAACCTTAGTTAGTATATTCCCCCATCCAGTTGAGAATGGAAAGCCAGTATTGCATTTCCCCAGTAGGAAGGCTGGAAAATGTGGAAATAGATGTTGTGGGAGTTAAAACCACAACCGATTTTGAGGTAATTGAAATCATGGGAGATAAGGATACCTACCCTACTCTTCTCAGAATTGATTGGGCATGCAAAAACTATGCTATCATTGATCTAAAGAGGGACACCATGATGTTTTAAGTAGACGAGATAAAAGTAGTTCAACCCTTGGATCCATGTCTAGGGCCTAGGTACACTGAACTAGTGGACCACAATATGGAATTGGATTCTCTTGACCAATTATACACCATAACAGCAGGAACGAGACCAGATTACATAAATCCCACTACAAATGGATCGGTAAGTTGGAGAAGTATACAATTTGTTGATGAGGATTCAGAAGTCGCATTTGACATTTGAAAATAGGGTTCATACGAGCGATTCTCAAGAATATGTGAAACTGTCAGGGAAATGAGATGGATTGGAAACAATGTCAGAGAACACCCGACATATAATGGTACCTCAGAGGTATACTTTTTTCTTACCATCATAGAAGAGGAAATAACGATCTCCGTTCTTGACGTAGCCTTGCAAGATACCCCCGCTCGATGGTGGGTCACCCATAAAGCCTCGCTTATGGAGTGGGAAGACACAAAAAAATGAATCTGATGTTGATTCCAAAGTAGGGATCAAATGAAAGAAGAGATGAATATAGATTTTCAAGATGCACAACTTTTCGATACACGTTCTGACCCTAAAGTGCATATTGAACATTGCTTAAAGCAGTGGAGAGTTGTAGAAGTACCCTCTCACCTATGGGATCAATTATTTCTCCATTCGTTGGGGCCAATCTGAAAGTCCTGGTATATACATGAGGAGACCAGAAGACAAACAAGTTGTTGGCAGACCTTAAAAGACCACTTTTGCAAGGACTTCTCCTTTACAAGTAAGTACCCTAAGCTCAACACAATCCTTCAAAAAACCAAGGAAATGTTTTTTACTGACATTTGCAAAAAGAGGTCAAGTTTGATAGTTTGTGCTAACCATGTTCATTTTCTTCAGTCTAGTTTGAGCCTTGAAATTGATAAGATAGATGTACCTTGTTGTAAATTTGAGAAATACCTGGAAAAACCCGATGACTTAGAAGAGATTAGAAACTTAGACATTAAAGAAACAAAAGGTAGTAGAGAGATTCGAGATACTATACCTAGTCACACCTGTAGCTCCTATAATCACCCATTGAAGTTATAGAATGTTAATATAGGGAGTGTAGAGAATCCTAACATAGCTTCTATAGGAGACTACTAGGATGAGAAAACTATGAATGAAGTACATATTTTGCTGCGGCAATATGAGGACTTGTTTCCTAAAACATTCTCAGAACTGAAAGGTATAAAAGGAGCCATGGGAGAAATGAAAACTGAATTGAAACTTGGCTCAAGACCTGTGAAACACAAACCATACTGACCTAATCCTAAAATAAAAGAGAAGGTAAAGAAAGAAGTGGACAAAATTCTTGCGGAAAGACTTATTTTCCCAATCGAAGAAGAAGAATGTATTAACGCCATAGTTATCCAGAGTAAGAAAGGTACAATAGACATTCAGGTCTACGTGGACTACAAAATTCTGAATTCTACATGTGTGCATGATCCGTTTCCAACACCTTTTAGTGACGAAGTGTTAGATCAAGTTGTGGGAAAAGAATCGTATTTGTTTACCGACGAATTTTCAGGATGTCATCAAGTCAGAATCGCAAAGGAAGGCAAGAACAAGACTACATTCATAACAGAATGGGTATCATTCACATACAATGTAATTCCCTTTGGCTTGAAGAATGCCCCTGTAGTTTTTTCTTAGATTGTGATAGAAACATTTTAAGAGTTCATCCACAAGTTTGTAGAAGTATATATGGACGATTGGACGGAGTACAACCTGTTAAAATATCATGTCGGGCAACTTCGGTTAATGTTTGATAGATGTCAGGAAATGCAGATATATCTGAATCTAAGGAAGTGTATTTTACGTGTACCTCATGGAAATTTGTTAGGCCATATTGTATGCATAGAAGGAGTCTTGCTAGACCCAGCTAAAGTTGTGGTCATTCTGAACATGGCGCCACCTACAAGTGCTAAACTATTGTGTTCCACACTAGGACATACATGATATTACTGCAGGTTCATTAGAAGATATGCAACTATCACTACACTGCTCGAGAAATTACTAAAGAAGTCTGAATTGTTCTGGTGGACACTAGAGTGTGACAAAGCATTCAAAATTCTCAAAGAAAAACTAAGTACCACACCTATCTTGATATTTCCCAATTGGGAAATTGAATTCCATGTACATTTGGATCCATCAGGCATCACCCCGGGCACCATTCTAGCACAACCACGGGAAGGGAATATGGACCACCCTATCTACTTTTCCAATAGAAAACTTTTGCAAGATGAATGCAACTACACAACCACTAAAAGGGAAGGCCTAGATATGATTTATGCATTACAAAAGTTAGACACTAATTGTTAGGCTCTCATTTCAATTTTATTACTGACCATTCTACATTGAAGTACCTAGTCAATAAACCAGTACTTGAAGGAAGGATTTGCAGGTGGCTACTGTTATTTCAATAGTTTTCGTTTGAAGTAATTATCAAACCAGGAAGATGCAATGTAGGTCCAGATCACCTTTCGAGATTGGAGTTAGAGGAAAGTGGTGGAGCAGTGGATGATCATCTCCCAGATATGGACCTATTCCGTATTGAGGCCATCCCAGAGTATCTTGAAGACATTGTTGTCTTCCTCAGTACAACGACCTGCCAAGAAATTCACTCTGCAACCCAAAAGAAACATATGGTAGTTCGAGAAACATACTATCAATTGATTGCCGGACAACTTTACAAATTTGGACTAGACAACATCCTTAGGAGATGTGTCTTGAACTATGAAAGGCAAGATATCCTGTGGGAATGCCACAATGGAGTTGCGGGAGGACTTTTTGGGGGCAAGGATACTACACAAAAGGTACTTCAAGAAAGATTATGGTGGTCTACATTATTTAAAGATGCTAAGGCATATGCTAGATCTTGTGACACCTGCCAAAGAGTAGGAAAGCCTTCACACAGAGATGAATTACCTCTCCAGCCAATCATAGTACTTCAGGCATTTGAGAAGTGGGTTGTTTATTTTATTGGACCGATCAACCCCCCGGCTAAGCACTCAAATTCCAGATAGATCATTACTGCAACTGAATACCTCACAATATGGGTTGAAGCAGAGGCAGTTCAATACTATTCAATAGATATAGCTGCTAGATTTATCTTCAAGAACATCATCACTCGGTTTGGATGTCCTAGAAATTTGACCAGTGATAAAGGTAGTCACTTTATTAGTAGTACAATCACAACATTGACAATAGAATTCCTTATACAACACCATAAGAGAAGTCCCTACCATCCACAAGCTAATGGTACAATGGAGGAATCCAATAAAATTATGGAAAGAGGAATGACAAAGGTATGTTGCACAAACAGGGAAGACTGGGATGATAGAGTTCTAGTTGTCTTGTGGGATTACATGACTACCATGAAGAAGCTACACAAGGATACTCCATTTAAGTTGGTTTATGGGAAAGAAGTTGTTGTACCCATAGAATTTATCACCCCTAGTCTCTATATAGCACAAACTACACACATGACTTATAATGAATCAGTTGCACAGAGGATTGTAGACTTGCAAGAACTTGAGGATGCAAGAGTTTTAGCATATTTTCATCAAACAATTGAGAAAGATAGACAAAAAGCTTAGCATGACAGACATGTTAAGTCTAAAATATTCTCACAAGGGGATAAGGTACTCCTCTATGACATTCGATATCAGAAACATACAGGCAAGTTGTGCATACATTAGTTGGGCCCATTCATAGTTGTGAAAATTCAACACTCTGGTGCAGTCAGGCTAGCTCAACTTGATGGTATCATTCGACCAGGATGGGTGAATGGTGCCTGCATGAAACTCTAAATTTCTCATGTTTGATCTAAAGGACTGTTTCTCCAATACAAAGGAGCATGTACAATAGTTAGATTTTAATTTACTGCAATTTATTTAATTCAGTTAATAACGTCAGAGTGTGCATTGTTGCGCCAAGACATATACTTCTTTCAGTCTAAGCGTTGCTTTCATGTAGAACTACTTACTCAGCCGCACAGGATCTGAAGAGCCACCATTACATTAAATTAATTCATTAAATATGACAAGGACCCCCATTGTGGTCGGAGGGTGAGAAAATCCAAACTATATCACAGTCCATGTGCCACACGCATCTTGTCTAGTCATATGCTTTATGGTAGCTACAATGACCTGTCAGAAATTTTCGTTAATCCATAAAGGCACGATACGCGAAGATTCCATCGATATCCCCACTGGGAGCCTAAACCATTAAAATGGTAAGCCCACAGGTCAACCATGTCCTTGTCAGTTCGATCATTAAATGCCAAGATTACCCTATAGATCTTACCCCATTATCAATCTCGTCAGATGCCTCAACATGAGATTGCGTTTATGGTTTCATAATGACTCTCCATTGGAGTAATTACAAATCTTTTCATTTATCCCGCATATAATATTTTGTGAACTCATGAGTGAGGCTCATTGTTCCCATTAGTTATATTTTTTCATGCGCTATCTGCACTCTTGTCTAGCTTGTGAGATCTCATGCTCCCTAGTCACGACCCCGAGCCCCTATTCAGTCCGTTTAATTTTCTAAGCAATCCCTCGCCAACATTCCAAGAGAAACAGGAGGCATGATCTCATCTCTAAAAGAGGCAATTCCAGACGAGTCGTGTGATCCCTAGGTTGAGATCATGGGCTATGTCAAGGGAAAGTCCGAGGAAGTAAAAATCCTTGACCTCGACCCAATGGACCAAGTGTTGTTTCTGCAGATGAATATCAGTGTATTCTGGGACTTAGCTCCAGATGCACTGGGAGACATGCATTTTGTGTCAAAGCCAGAGTTCATCAATATGTTCAATTCCACAATTATGAACCTGAGGGATCTACCAGTTTTTGGAACTACGGGTGAGGTTGCATAGTGCACCAAGTTTTTGATCAGTTGGGCGCATGACATGAGCTTATGGCTCGATAGAAGATATCTGATTCATGCTAAGGATATCCACTAGCTCACCGGACTATCCCTTGAAGGTGAGGATGTCTCAAAAGGCTTCCAAGGCCCAAGCAAGCATGGTAAGAAGAAGGGTGAAGTCAACATGTATGAGAAATTTCATACATAGAGAGGCGGGCAGATGGCCAAAATCGACCCAATCCTACCAGAGATGGTCCGGACAGTCTGCTATGTGATCACTAGCAAGGTTATGCGCTCGTACTACAAGGGTGAATGCACCTTATATTCCCTTTCGGTGGAAGACTTCTACGTAAATGGAGTTGTGTTCAATTGGTGCAACTACCTACTAGAGGAACTCCTAGTTGCGTGTGAAGAGGCTCAGGAGAAAGGTGGAATGTTTACATACGACTTCCTTTTAGTCGTGTTCACCATGTGGAAATGGACGTCACCCAAAGGAAGGCAATTTTCCCCTGCAGACAAGGGTCACCTAGCCAAGATGTTTGAGCCCTGACACACAAGGTCGGACTCTGAGAATATGGAGTTCAATAATGTATCATTCCTGAAGTGGTACAACCAGATTATAGATGCAACTCAGCGGTTGCACATACCACAGGAACTATTGAACCTCAACACCTGAAACATCGCATTCGGGATAAATCGGCACTGCATGTTTGTTTGGCTGAGGCATGCGAAGTCTGAGAACTTCCATATGAGCCTGTTACCCTTCTACCTGGATGAAGAAGCCTTCAATAAGGAAACCATGTCATGGCCAGGTGTTAAGTGTAACCCACACAAGTATGGTATGCATTATCTCTTGCCACCAGAGCTCCTCAAGAAAAAAGGGAAGGAAGAAGGAGTAGGGCCAAGTTCCTCCCTAGCAGCGAAGAAGCCAAAGGTCCAAATGCCGACAGACTCAAAGGAGGAAGAGGATGAAGAACCTTTGGAGAGAAAGAAGAAGACATTTCCTATGTTTTCGTAGCTCCCAGAACAGGCTGTGCTATTAGGAAAAGATTTCAATGACATCCTAGTCTTTTTATTCATAGGGTATCCCTCAATCAAGAAACCCCGAACATGTATTTCTCCTATGACTATATTGAACCTACAACCAATATCCTCGGTTTTACCTCATACTAGATCAGTCACTCGAGTTTCCCAGACCGTGATTAATATCATAGATGATATCGATACGGATACCATTGATTACACAATCATCATCACTTAGCAAGCTCCATCGCCATGACAAGACCCATCGCCAGCGCAAGACACCACCATTCCATCCCAATCCACTTCGCCCGAGCCCATGCAGCTGGATATACCAAAACCGCCTAAGAATGTACTAGAACATACTACCTTGACCACTTAAGCCTTGATCCAAATAGTCGCTTCGTCGGTAACCACTCCGGGCACTCTGCCTTCGGTGAAGACTTAAATTGCTCCAATACCTCAAGTTACAAGCACCCATAGTCCTCTCTCAACATTTAATGTTGAGATTCCCATTAATAGATGAGGGACTCTAGAATTTTCATTACACATAGGGAAAGGATCACATCTGGTTTAGAAAGAACCCCAAACCACATCGGGGTAGAGCACAACAACCCTGAAAGAACAACTGGAGCCAATACTCTAGGATCCACAATGATGCACAGAACTGTTGCAGCTTTTCCTGGAAAAGACAAAAGTTTTCACTCTACTCCCAACAACTCTGAAGGATAGACTTTCACATCAAATGCAAGGTCCATCCCTAGGGGAAGAAGAGGTCAAGACACCATCTGAACATTCGATGGCTAGTGGATTTCCACTACAAGTCCAATTACCCCTGGATGTCACTCCTTCATTAGGAGATCTAGCTCATTTGCTGACAATGTAGCTAGTGGGAATAATCAGAACCTCGAATGAAAAATTGGAGCAAAGGATCCACTGTGCCAAACAAGAAGTTGAGTTCTAGAAACAAGAGGGACTCCTTGAGTAATCACAATGAACGCAGGAGGAATATTCAAAGATTCGGGTAGAGAAGAAGATAGAAAAGGTAAAGCAAAAACTCACAGAGGCCTGGAAAAGAGTCAGAAAGACAACGCCTCAACTGCCAAAATCCATCACAACAAGCGAGCTTGTGGAGTAGATCGAATTACTTCAAGTATCCTGGTCAATGCTGGAAGAAAGAGAAGAAAATCTCGAAGCACAGTTGCGGGACAACAAGCGAGAATCTGAACTGTAACCTAGGAAGCTACAGGAACAAATGGAGACAATAATTTTGGGCTGGAGTTGTTGTTATTATTATTGTGGTTAGTATTGATGTTGTGACGAGAGTCACTATTGTAAAGGTCCATATTGTTAGCATAGTTGAGTCTTGAGATCTAGGTAAGAACTAGACTATCTATGTATCGGAGTTTTGTATCAATCTATATGTAGAGGAGCAAGAGACTATAACATTTCCTCATATTCAATGAGGAGCATCCTCTAATTACTTGTGTATAAGAATAGAGCTGTGAGAAGAACCTAATATGTTAATATAATTAGAGGCCCAAATTTTGAATATATCTATCCCGTGTATTGAATCTTATGAATGTATTGAGTGTTTCTATGTATTATCTTTATGACTGATATGCTTAATTGGTTATAGCTTCTTTATGAATTGCAACGCAACTTTGTTTTTTTTATTCCTAGTTAGGAAATGTTCAGAATTTCTATAGGTTTGATCTATCTTGTGCAAGACTAATATGAATCTTGATAACTCAGAGGTATGTCTAAGTATTCTCCTTACCCTTCCCTCTCTTTCTTGTCTCAGTTGCGCTTCGAGTGAGACTTCTTCCCTCCCGGGAAGATGAAAATGCCAGCACTCTAGACTACTCTGGCACCTTTTGTTGGTCACTTGAGAAGGACCCTAGTCTGGTCACTTTTACGCCAACACTCTTCTATGGAGACAATTTTGTTTGTATCTTAATCGACAAGACAAGAAGACTTCCTTTACCTCACACGAATTCAAAGTTTCTCACTTTCAATTGATCAAGAGGAAGGAGGGTATTTTTTGGGGTTGTGGAAGAAGTGAGTCAGGACTTATCCTTACTTTCAAATGAATGGAAACAGAGGTCCTAACACATCATGGGGACTTGTTCCTATGGATAAGTTGAACCAATAGTGTGAATTGACTAGGGGGATATCTGGTAGACACATTCGTTGGTGTCTATGTTCTCTTGTGTCCTGGAACCCAAGGAGTTGAGCCCTCTCAATTTGGTTTCCTTCTCTGGCTGAATTCCATAAACTATCGGTAAGTTGTCCACTCTCCAAAACTTTTCTTTAGGGAGAAATATTTTATATGGACAAACACTATTTTTTCTCTGGTCTCTTACCAACATAACTCATCTCAATCTTTACAGCAATAGCTGCATAGTTGAATTTTTATTTTTTTTCATATTTCCAATTTTTAACATAGGAAAATAGAGTAACCAGATAGAGTAGAGGTGGCATGCACGACACTCCCTCGGTCATGCTAAACAAAGAGCAGTGTCCTTCTTGAAGTGACATAGGTCGGGCCATTCTGGAATGTGTGCAATGCAATGGGGTCTTCCATCATAAAAATTGGTTGTCGGTACATGTTGTAATTGGCAGTCTGTCGCTCCTGTTTCGACAATATTTGAACAACAAAATGTACACACAAATTTCATAAAAGAAACTGTACTAGCAAAGACCATGTAAATTGCAAAAATTATTCAGAAATCCAAACCATATAAATTGCAAAAAATATTCACTCTTCACAAATCTTGCTTGAAGTGACT
>WSFP011484805.1:0-15640 GCA_009831015.1 Picea engelmannii | reverse complement strand
GGGGACAACAATATGACCATGCATGGTGAAGATGTGTGTTTACATAAAATAAATGTTATAAATCAATTATTACATGATACTTATGAAATAGGGCACATCCATAGAGGTGAACAACATATAACAGATAGGGACATAGATCCATAACATAGTATTGAACAAAAACATTTGATGCATGTTGCACAAACATCTTTTTTCTTAAAGACTAGTAAAACAAGTTGTTTGTTATTCTAATGCTTTATTGTCAATCCATTATGATGCTTTATCCACAAGTGATATCACCAAGCACCCTCTTCACCCTATCCGTTGAAGGTGAGCAATATCCACTTTGCTAAGATTAGTTGAAGGTGAGCAATATCCACTTTGCTAAGCAACATTGAATGTTGCATAGGATGATGTATAAACAATTAGTTTTGAATTGCGACTAGTATTGTATAGGCCATTTTTTTTCCATGGAAAATTTTCTCATTATATTCAACAAAGTATAATTTTTTACAAATACAACATACTTTTCGGCATATGGTGCATGTGCTTGAAAAAAACGCAGGTCTGTTCAAAACAGTTCTAGCTACTAAAAAGACACACCCTATCCCCTCCAGTGTAAAGCAATGATCAATGGTTGCCAACTAACAAGGAGACACTCCTTGTCCAAATGCAAGAGTAATAAAAACAAAAACAAAACAACCTTTGTCTCAGAGGAGGAAGTCCAGAAAATACCAGCATGTTCTTCAAAATATAGCTTGAAAAGATCTAAAGAATGCTGAAAAAATTCTAAAAAAAGAAACATCCATTAAAGAAAAATTGTCGAGGAGGGACCCTCAATACCGTCCTCCCATTGAGAGTAATTGATTTGACCAAAGGGCATCGACAGTGCTTCTTTTGACAAAGTGTTTGCAACACAATTATCTTCTCTGAAGATACGGACAAAAGATAAGATCCTAAAATGTCGAAGGGCTTCTCGAGTTCTATCTTTCCAGCTCAATAGGGCAGTCGCCTGGAGATCTGCCTTCCCATTGAGCCAATCAATTACAATTCTTGAATCACCAAGAACCAGCAAATAAAAAAGGTTCAGTTTTCGAGCCAAGGTGAGTGTTGCCCAAGCCCCCGTGAGTTCAGCCTTTGTGTTAGAGCCTTGTCCACAGTTGAGTGTCCACCAGAAGGAGAAACGGGTTAATATGTGTAACATCCCACCAGCTCCGCAGAGTTTGCCATTTTGTTGCGCAGCTCCATCAAACCAAGCAATGACTCTATTTGACGGGAGCTTTACGTTGGAGGTGCGTAAAGGAAGAGGTTTATGGCCGGTACCCGGAGAAGCCACCGCTGCAAGTGTTTTGTAGATCACCCGATGAATCGAAGGACAACCTTCATCAAAGACTGTTTCGTTCCTAATAAGCCAAGTGTTCCAGCAAAGAAAAGATGGCAGCGAAGGGTAGGAATTATTAGAAGAAAACCAATTGTTGAGGCAAGAGTTAACCGAGTCACCAGTCCACCTTGTTGAGAGATTTAGATTGCGTAATACATGTTTCCAGACCACACCAGTAAACTGGCAAGTCACAAAGAGATGAAGAGCCGATTCGCAGCCCGCTTTGCACAATGGACATCTACTTGGTCCTGTCGATCCTTGAGCCTGTAAGTTTTCCCAGACAAGCACTTTGTTTGCGGACAATAGCCAAATAAAGAGCTTGATTTTAGTGGGGCAATCCCACTTCCATAATTGTTTTTTGCCAGATTTCCTCTTTGATGTCCCAAAGCTTAGTGGCCACTGCGTTGTAGGCATTTTTAACTGTGAACTTCCTGGATAAGTCTCCACTTGTCCATATGAGCACATCCGACCGATCTTGGAGAGATATGCCCGTTCCAAGTAAATGCGATCTAAACCAGTTCCACTCGGTCTCGAGGTCCCCTTCGAGCTCCAAAAAAGATCCTTGCAGCCAATCTGTGCCTATCACACCTCCCGAAATTGAACTTTGTGCTTGGTAAAGGAAATGTATCCCTTTATGGTGAAGGTGGTCAAGTAGCGAGGGCGATAGCAATGAGAGTTTGCCTAGACCCAGAATGGAGTCTCGTCCCACCTCAATTAACTTCCCGGAGCCTGGATTCCACGCAATCCACTGGAGAATAATAGGTAGCGTGTTTAAGAGATTATTCCACGTTTGAGAGGCACCCGATGAATGTGTTGTTGTTGATCTTAGCCAAATATGGACCTACTCATGTGGAAAGTATTTATCCTTAACTACTTTATTTCAAATGCCTAGTTTCATAAGAACTCTCCAAAAAGTATTCGCAGAAAGCGTCCTGTAGAAGAGGTACAGATTTCTCAGGCCCCAACCTCCCAACAATTTTGGTTTAGAGATCTCCTGCCATTTGCAAAGATGGAAGCCCCTTCGTTGTTTGCTGCCAGACCAAAGGAAAACAAAAATCAATTGCCAAATTTTCTTAATTACCGAGAGGGGAAAGTGGGCAATGGCCATCCAATATATAGGTAAAGATTCTAGTACAACCTTAACTAAAATGAATCTGCCTCCCAACGAAAGTAGCCTATAACACCAATGGTGAATGCGATGTTCGAATTTTTCTGTCAGCCGGCTCCAGTGTGTTGCTTTGTTGTTTGTTGGCTTTAAGTGAAACCCTAGATATTTGAAGCCTTCCGATAGGTTTGTAGAGTCAATACTGAACAAAGCTTTTAGTTCCTCCAAGGTGGCCTCCCTAACCCCCATTGCCAAGAAGGTTGATTTGTGAAAGTTAATCTTCATACCTGAAACCAAGCAAAAAGTGTTAATAATTTTATGAATTTCGATCCACTCAGACATGGTTGCTCCAGTTATGATGATCACATCATCCACGAAGAGTAAATGCAAGATTTTGACCAATCTCGAAACTTTTATCCTTGTTAGTTTGCCAACCGCTGGACTTCTTTTCAGCAGTATGCTAAGACATTCCAGAACCAGGATGAAGAGAAGGGGCGACAGGGGGTAGCCCTGTCGAAGTCCACACTCACAATGGAAGGCCTTTGTGGCTTCCCTGTTGATTAAAACAGTGAAGAGGGTCGAGGAAATGCAACCCATCACCCATCTAGTCGTAGTCACTCTGAAACCGCATTGTAATAGGATGAGGCGAAGAAAATCCCAGTTGATGCTATTGAAAGCCTTGTTGAGATCCAGTTTCAAAAGGATAGCTTGTAGTTTTTTTGTCCTTATGTTGTGTAAGCACTCCTGTGCTGTTCCTATAGCATTGAGGATTTGTATTCCTTTTAGGAAGCCTAACTGTTCTTTCAAGAGTGCCTTGGAGAGTATGGGTCTGATCCTTCTGGAGATGATTTTAGAAATTATCTTATAGCAGAGATTACAAAGCGAATAGGGTGAAAATCCGAAAATCGTCTTGAGAGATTTGATTTTGGAATTAGAACAATGAAAGTTTTGTTAATCTGCTTGTTGACACAACCACGAAGTCTCGAATCCTCTACAAAGTCCAACAGGTCGTTTCCCATTAAGTCAAAGAAATGGAGGAAAAGTTCCACGACCCAGCCATCGGGTCTTGGGCTTTTTTCCTTTGTAAAACCTTTAATTACCTCGAGGATTTCTTCCTTTGTGCAAAGCGATTCCAAGGAACTAACCTCCTCTGTTGTGACCATCCTGGGGAAGAGTTTGGCAGTGTCCACCTGATCCGAAAGAAGTGGTTCGTCGGTGTCCCTGTAGAAAGAGTTGAAGTGGTTGAAGGCCGCCTTTTTGATGTCTTCCCGTGTTTTGTGAATGCTGCCATCCTCATCCTCAAACTCCCACATGATTTTTTTATTCCTACGATGACTAGCGTATCGATGGAAGAACCTTGTGTTTTTGTCCTAACTGGCAATCCAAAGGGCCCTGCTCTTCAATCGCCACCTTTCTTCTTCCTCCAGGAGATAGTTGTTTCTAGCTTGCTCAAGGTGTCTCAAGTTGTAGTCAAAGTCCTCAAACCTGGTATCCTGTGCCTTCATTCGAAGAAGTTCCTCCAGTTCCTTTTCTAAAGAACATAGCTCTGCCTTTTCCTTTGTCTTTTTTTCCTTTAACTAGATTTTTGTGTGCTCTTTTAGACAGTTTAATTTTCTCTCTAGGCTACCCTGCGGATCCCCAAGAATCGGGAGAGATGTGTCAGTCCACACCGAATAGACTAGTTGTACAAATGATTCCTCCCTTAACCACGCATGGTTAAATTTGAAAGGGTATGATGCTCTAGCACCTGCTTCCCCCAGTTGTAGGCAAATAGGGGCATGGTCTGATAGATAGGGTAAGTCCACCGAGGCACAAATTCTGCAGTGGGATGTGATCAATCCGTCTGCCACCAGAAATCTGTCTAAGCGTTTTTCAATCTCGTCTGTTCCAGATCTTCCGTTTCTCCAGGTTGGCAACACCTCAACAGGTGCCAAATCCACTAATTTTTTTTTGATAAAGAGTTGCTTGAAAAAAAGAGAGAGTGGATCTGGTCGAGCGTTCTCTCCCCAGATCTCTTCAGTGCTAGTAGTAAGGTTCATGTCGCCCGCTATGATGATGCCTTTCACCGCTAGAAGGCCGATACGGTCTAGGTTTTCCTAGAAAAGTCTCCTATCAGTGCATGGTCCATAAGTGTTCAACAAAGTCAGCTTCTGATTTAGTTCGAAGGAAGTACCAGTCAACAAAATCCCTCCGGGGCTTAGAACAGGGGTTAAGTCAAGAATGGTGGGATCCCAAGAAGCCAGGAGTCCTCCCGAATTACCAACAACACTGGCCGCACAGATCAGCCAATCCAGTCGGAAAGTGTACATGAAGTTTCTCATTGAAGCAACATCTACCATGGTTTCTTGGAGGAAGATAACATAAGGTCTGGTGTTCTCAAGAAGTCGTCTCAAGGAGGCATGTTTCAGGGGTCCTCCTACCCCTTTGATATTAAGGGATAGCAGGATCATGACTTAGCTCTGGCAAGGGCTTTTAATCCTCTAAGCGCCCCTATATCAACAACAAATGAAAAACAAGTCGAGCTCGTGGGCTCGGTACCGACCTTCTTACGCGCACTATGGGTTTTTAGTGGCGATAGCTCTAGTCCTAACCCCCTGGACCAAGAAGGGTTAGTTCCAATAGTCTTGTGCACTCCTGACGAAGAAGGTAGGTCGAGTTGGGGGTTTGCAGGGTGAATAAGGGTCTTCCCTTTGTAGGTAGGGAGAGGGAGGGATCCAAACGGAGCAGGAGGTGTAGGTGTGAGAGAAAGTAGTATGTGTTCCAGTTCTAGGTCAGTAGGAGCTGGCTCAGCGCAGCCTGGTAGAGTGGGGGAAAGTGTGGGGGATAAAGGAGGGGTTGCAGGTTGTGAGTTTACAAGTGGTGAATCAAAGATACTCGGATGTGCTGGTCTAGTAGGAGAGGAGAGAGGAAGGGGTTCTATGACTGGGAGCCCGACAACAGGATTTCGTGGAAATAAGAGGGAGCCCGCCAACAAATTCAAGCTTAGCCTCTCCCCAGCAGAGACGGAGTTGTACAGAGAGGGGCAAAAGAGTTGAAGCTTACTGACAAGTGAATCATCAAGGGGGTCTGGACTGTCGACCCTCCTCTGAGTAGGGGAGGCGTTCATACCACTCAAATCAGGGGGAGAGTCGTACCCATCAAATCCGAGAGTTGGATCTGAATTGTGGTGGGTGGTGTATAGTGGATAATTTTCACTATAAACTAAACGAATTAACCATGCTATCAATGTCCGTCGATTATACCCGAAGCATCTCCGTTAATTCCATTTCCTCAATGTCGGTTGATTATACCCGAAGTAACTGTTATTCTGCGTGTTAACAAGTTATCAATGTTCGGCGGAGAGGTAGACGACTCTTCTCGAGCATTCCATGGGAGCTTATATCTTTCCTGAGGAGGCCCTCTGAAATCGTTAATTGCGTGGAACTCTAAACGCAAAACCTGAACAGAAAACAATGTTTTTCTTCTTCGTGGGAGGCGTGAACCAGGAAGTCCGTCAAGTGCTGCAGTCTCGCGTGGGCCGATGTCTGAGCTGCGGCTCAGAGGCTTCGCTCGTAACCTACGATAACGTCCTGAAGCTCTTCTTCGTCCCTGTATGGAGGTGGCCCGGCAAGGACTCGGCCATTTACTGTGATAAATGCGGGTTTCTCATGCCCAAGGGCTTGTTCAGAGAGGGCAGAGTGCCGCCCTATCCTACGCCGGAGGAGAGTCGTGATTCGCTTGCCGGAGAACTGCGCTGCTGGTCCTGCGCCCGCTTGTTGGAACGTGAATTCAATCTCTGCCCTTTCTGTGGTTCCGCGCAGTGATTTCCAGAGTTTATGTTTTTAATGTATAGTGCTTGATCTGTTAATGAAAACATCAGAGACGGTGATCTTATTTTAGGTTAAGTTTAACCTGAAGGAGCTTTTTGAGTGACCTTGTATGCCTGAGTTGTATGCGTGGTTGAAGACCGGGTGCGATCAACTTATATGGTTCGATGTCTAGGGTTTGAAATGTTTACAGTGAGAAAAATTTGTTCCGCGTAGAAGTATAGTGGTCGGTTTATCAAAAGAAGAAGATATTATAACAGTTTTACGTTCGTTTTGTCTTCCCCTCTCTTCCTTTGTAGACTGAGCTAAAGGATAAGATTATTTCGTTCTGAATTCCTGTGTCTATAATCAAGGCCATGTAAAATCTTTATATTTTCAGTTTGTTAAAGAAATAGAAGATATAACGGTTTCCTTGCTATTCTTCTTCTTTGTAAATTGAGCTTGAAAAGAAAGGAATTTCGTTCTGTATGCCTGTATTATATGATCAATACCAGGAAAAATCTTAAAAAGTTTTATGGCAGATGCACGCGGAGGCCCAAGCTGCAGGTTTTGAAATGCGCGATGTCAAAATTTTGGAATTCTATAAACTGAGATAGCAAGGTGCAAAAAAATCATTTGAATGCCCTGTATCGTATGCCACGATTAAGGCCAGGCACTATCTTTAAAGTTCCAGTTTCATAAGACGTGGACCCGGCGCTTGAGGTACAGGGTTTGAAAGGTAATGTTATCTTGTGAATTTTCATGGCTGCAATTTGGCTTTACTATATTTAGTTACTAGCATCCCCGGAAAGAAATCTGGGTGGGTATAATCCTGGAACGGCGGAGTATTGCAGAGAAGTAGGCTTTACTCTTTTTGGGTTGGGTTGCTAGGTGTCATCGGATATGTTTCAGGTGTCATCGGATATGTTTCAGGTGGTCTTTTTGAACCAATGTTTGGTGAGGGTTTGTGCAATTGAAAGGAACAAAGGATGAAAGGGATTTTTACGCTGTGTTTGTCTTTTTGGTAAAGTTTATTGTTTATATGTTTGTTAAAATGCCACCTGGTAAGTCTTTTTGGTAAAGTTTATTGTTTATATGTTTGTTAAAATGCCACCTGGTAATAATCGCGCAACGTGCTTAGTGGGGTGTTATTGGCACAGGGGCAGACCCATTCGCAGAGTACTTAAAAGATATCATGCATTAGCTTATCAACTTTATTCACATTGGAGAACAAAATACACATCGCACTTAGTATCATAAGTTAGATCTAACACATTTAACATATGTAAAGCATTAAGCATTCGTAGATCTATCTATCATACATAACCATCAATGCACTAAGCAGATTCACAACATAAACATCATAGCACAAAGCAAATCATCAACAGAGGATATACGTGGTTCATCCCAGTGTGGGGCTACGTCCACCAACGACTTTTTCTTCTTTATTAGGCTTCAATCTCTTACATTCGTTTTCTCTTGTGCACCAAGCCACAGAGGCAAGCTTCGCACCGGAAAGGTGATCTGCGCACTAAGCACCAGACCCATCTTCCCAAAATCAAGTCAAGGTACAGAGCCAACTCCTCTATCAAGCACAAAATCTTACATACATGTTATGTTGCACAAAAACTCAGAACTACTTGTCTCTTGCACTTAGCGAATTACATCTCTTTACTAAGCTATTTCTACCTTACAATCTTTTCTTATTTATACTTTTACATTCGCTTACAAAAAGGCCTAATCATGGGTAAACCCATGGGCCGACATCCCATAAACAAAAACCCTAATGAACCCCTTGTTGGGTTCACAAAATAAGAGAGATCTCGCGATCTCAGCTCCGCGTGGACGCTCCATCTTCGACCAGCCTGTCGAAGTCCAAAAAGTGGTCAAATCTGACTAATGTTTCCTCAAAACTTCGTCGAGGGCCAACAGGCCCCCAACACTCACTTGTGACTCGTCCTGAGTCACTCAGATTTGGGCAGTGCTGCTTCGAAGGCCTCGAGCTTAGCTCGAGCTGTTCGACTTGTTGCTTCGCCTGAGCCTCCTACTCAACGAACTCTTGGATCATCTGCGCTGTAATAGGCCCTTCTAGGCGCTATTCCATTGTTGCAACCACTTGGTCCAGTTGCGAACCTTGTTCTTCAATTTCTTCAAACATCGCGCAGGGTTCCTCCTGCACCAGTTGTAGTCTTTGTGTGACTTCCATTGCTTTGCCCTCGATGGCAGTAATCTGCTGTTGGACCACGTGCTGTTCTTGTGATCTCTTCATTCTCTCGACTGCCGTGAGTGCCTTCATCTGCACTTGAACTATCATTGCCTGCTGTTGCGCCTCCTGTAGCTGCGCTTCCAACTTCCTAAGCTATGGATCTTCCGTGAGGCGTTCTTAGGTCTGCGTGCTTCTATCGCTCAACTGCTTACATTCTGAGGCGAGGGTTTTGATCCTTTCGATTGTGCTCTTAGCGGCGTCCTCCCTTTGGTTGCGCACTTCCTGTGGAGTGTTTGGTACTGCTTGGATCTCCAACTCTGTTACCCTTACTTGAAGCTGCTGGATGGCTTCATTACTTGAACCTCGACTGCTTCATTTTCCTCCTATGCCAAGTCTGGCACAGAGCGAAGTGTTCTGCTCACCACTTCTTTAATTGCAGTCTGCTCTAACTGGTCCTTTTCTCTATGTATCTTTGCTTTATCCTCCTCGAGCATCGCCTGAAACTCATCTTTCTCATTTTCATACGTGGTTACATAGTACCGCGCAACTCGTAGTTGCTCTAAGATCTTTTCTTTCTCTTTCTTCAGGGCCTCTGTAGCCTTTTCCTTCTCCTCTTGAACTTTCTAGAGCCTAGCCTCTGTTGCATCTGCAAGTCTTCTAAGTTGGGTTGGTTCGTCCCTCAACTTTACAGTCTCCGACGAGGAAGGCCCAATAGGTACTGCGCGGCTCAATTAAATGGCTCGTTGAATTTCCTTCAGTTCCCTCTCAACTCTTACATACAACTCTTTTTGCTTTGCACCATATCTCTCTAAGAGGTCTACGAACATATCCTCCATTGCTCCGCGAACTAGACATATGTCATCCTCTGTGAGTGTGGCCTCCATCTAGGGCTTGCTGGTGCGGGTCTTCTTTCTTGCTGAAGGTTTCTGTAGAGAAACCTTCGTCTTCTTTGACGTTTCGGTTTCGAGAGGGGGATCCTTCGACAGTGTATCTTTGCCTTCTCCTTATTTTTCTCCTTCTTCCCATCCTCCTCCTTGATTTACTTCGTCTCCTCCTCCTCTTGTGGGTGAGCCAGGTCCACTTTCTTCCGAGGCACTGTTCTCCTCATCAGTCTGTACATCCTGGACTTCCTCCTTTGTCTTTTTCTTCTTCGCACTTGTCTGTCCTGCATGCTCAAACCGGGTGACCAAGGGGCTTCCTATGATGTCAAGGTCAGAGAGTTCTGCATCATCGACCGGTACAAGGAACTCTTCCAGCCACTCCTTCGTGATCTGTTTCATATCTTCATCTGTCAACTTGTTATATGACTTTAATTCTTCCTTGCTCTCATCCCTGCGCGCAATGATATAAATAAAGTGGGGATCTGCGCGGAACTTAGCTAGTGCTCTGTATTGGTGCAATGTGCGCGGTGTCATGCGTGGGAATGACTCTATGACAACCTTCAGTTGTTGATAGTAGGCGTGGAAAACTGCGTTCGACTGCCATTGCTTCGACATGTCATTCGTATACCATAAGGTTGAGAACCTCGCGGCCAACGACTCCGATGGTTCAATCTTCGGGAAGGTAGCTCCTTTTGGCATTTGCCAAGCAACAAATGTGATCAACATAAGCAACCAACTGAAATGGAACTCGTATCCCTGATCCTGCGCTTCGTGGCACAACTTGTTGACGAGGTAGCTCGCCCAATTCATCTACATCCCCTCCACGCATTTCCCTGCAAGGTCCACTACGAACCCGGAGACCTGCGTGGGGCGATTCTTTCTTACAAGCTTGCCAACTATAAGTTGGCAAGCGAGGCGCACTGCGCCATCCTGGATAGATGCTACCTTGTAGCCTCGCTTTTCCTTCTCAACTTCGTCGTATGCCTCCTTGATGCGTTGTGCCAGGGAGCGATCTGAGGTCTTCCCTGGGTAGAACTGCCGAGGGGAGGGTCGGGTCCCTGCATGCTCAGTGCCGTAATCCGGTGGATCAACGTCGGATCCACAATAATGCGCCTGTTGAGCCACAAGTATCCTCCATGATAGCACGACAAGAGGAGTTTAACACAAGTGTTAACCTCCTGATGTCGGCCAAAATGAGGGATCTTCATGACATTCAATATCGTGGACTGCGCCAACTCTTTAATCCAAGGTTGGGAGATTATGCGCGCCTTCTTCCCATTCGTCTTCATCAAATATTTATGGGGCGTGATCATGGCGTGGTTCTTTTTGTCTCCAAGGTTAAAGTCACTGTTGTTAAAGTCACTGTTCTTTAGTGTTGGGATCTGTCATAACTAAGTTCCCACTAAGTGTATTCCCTTCGAAATGTACGCGGTGATCAACGTGTACTCGAAGTCCTGTGGAATGCTGTGGCGGTTAACCGCGCCAGCCAAAGGCGGGATATAATCAGGTAAGATTGACGGGATCTGCTTCGCATTAGTGAGATCGTCACGATGCTTACTTCGCTTCTTGGTCACGGGGTTGGAACGTTTTGAACGATGTCCAGTCGAAGGGGAAGCCTGCAGTCCCCTGATCGACGATGCCTGCACTCCTTCAGACATAGCTTTATCAGCCATAAATTTCTTCAGAACCTCTTCGACGGATTTCTCTAGCTTAGTGCGCTCGATCGACATCCTCATTGTTAACAAATAGGTCAGGGTAGGTGAACGAATGGCAGGGTAAACAAATAGGCAACGATGTCTGATAGCACAACTCGACACACACAATCACTTCGTTGATAGCTCAGATAATTACGGGTGGCAAAAAGTGGTCTCGACGCAGCGTCTGATGGGTTAAATAAGCGAGCGTCGTAACGGATTCCTCCAACGGACCGGAATGCCTCCATCAATGCGAATCCATCTGTTATGGTGCGGTCTCAACGTCCAACGACGATCTATCCATCCATAAATCCATTTCCTAGCCATTCGGGGCGTCGTTCTAATGGTCGGGGCGCCTCCAACGATCAAATAGCTTTGCCATGGCGAAGTCCCATTCTGCGCGGTTATGCTATTCCAACGAGGTTCAGATTCTACAAGCCTGCCTCATGCGAAGTCTTTTCTGTAACTTCTCGTAGCTTTTCCAACTTGGCTTTCTTCTTACCGAGCTTCCTCGCCTTCTTTTCTGTGATCTGAGCCTCTCTAACTGTTTCTGGATTTCTTTTTCCATTCATATTTTTATCTTCTCTTAGTGTAGTGACTTCACATTGCTGATGTACTTCCAAACGGTTTGAAATTAATATCCTTTCCCTTACTAAATCCAGGGTGGGTACACTTTCTTCTTGCATTGATAGGTCCTTCAAACCTTCTTGTGTTCTTTCAACCTCAAAAGCTAATTCTCTTGCCTTCTGCTGCTTTGACTCAACTTCTCGTTCTTCTATCAGTCGATCTATTTTTCTAGCTATAAAATCCCTTAGTTCTTGTTTTTTCTTTTCTGTAGCTTCTTCCTCTGCTTTCCTTTTAATCTGATCTTTCTCAATTCAAGTCTTTCCTAACAAAAGAGGGAAATACACAGTGGGACTAGAAGTGTGGCAAAGAACTGGTGAGATTTTCCTGAATCAAGAAAAATACACAGTGGAGATATTGAAGAAATTCGAGATGATAGACAGCAGATCCATGGCTACATCGATGGTGATGAATTTGAAGAAAATGAATGAGACTTCTTCTGATTTAGGCGATATTGATCCACATCCTTACAGACAACTCATTGGATCATTGATGTATCTGGTTAACACTAGACCTGATATATGCTATGCGGTGAGTGCACTCTAGTCGGTGTATGAGTTAGTCGAGACATACACACTAGATAGCATTGAAACATGTGCTGAGATATTTACGAAGCACAATTGGTTATTGACTAAGATATGCTTTCGGTGTAGACATGAGATTGCAGGGATATGTTGATGTAGATTGGGCAAGTAGCGCAGTGGACCGAAAGAGCACATCCAATTGTTGTTTTACTCTGGGATTTGCCATGGTTTCCTGGTGCAGTTGGAAACATACTTTTGTGGCTTTGAGTACCGCAGAAGCAGAGTACATTGCATTATGTGTGGCAGTCCACAAAGTAGTGTGGCTTCGCAAGCTCCTTGTAGACTTATTTGGACATGAGATGGATTCCACCGTTATCCATTGCGATAACCAGCGCTGTGTGAAGCTCTTAGAGAATCATGTGTTTCACGATAAATCAAAACACATTGAGATCAAATACCATTACATCGGAGATATGGTGTAGATGAAAGCAGTACATGTGCAATACCTTTCTACACACGAGCAAGTTGTAGATGTCTTCACCAAATCGCTTGCCAAGACGAAGTTCAAGTACTTTCGTGAGAGACTTGGCGTGGTGGAGAATGCCTCCCTAGCTGAGAGGAAGTGTTGATGATTGTAACTTCATGAGACATTCTCCAGGTCGCTCTCCTCTGGATTGAGTGATCTGTGAGAAAGTCCATGTGATGGGTGTGTCATACTCTTCTAGAATGAGTTGAGATGACGTGTGTGGTCTCCTGTGGTGTCCTGTCAGACTCCTATGGACTTAATTGAGTTGATTTGTTGAGAGTGACGTCCATGTGGCTAGGCACATGTGGACGTGTCTCTAGTGGCTGAGCACTAGAGGATGTGAGAGATCCTTGCTATATTTTCTAAGAGTAAGATTATTTTGTAACCCTAATTTGTATTGTAAAGGGTACAAGTTGGCCCCACCATGTAAAGATAATTAATATTGTGTAAAGATTAATTATATTTTTGAGTTGTACAAGTCGGCCCCACTATGTAAAGATAAATTATATTTTTGAGTTGTACAAGTCGGCCTATTGTGCAAATAGACACATCCATTTGATGTGCTAGGTCATGTATAAATAAGAGTTAGATCCCCATTGTGGATCACTAACACACACTCACACTTGTTTCATTATCTCAACGCCTACTTGTAGGGCTGAAGTGCACACTTCTCTTAGGCGCAATCTTTCTTGGTCAAAGAGCACCCTCTTGTGTGCACTAGGGTTTGTGGTTAAGGATGATCTTCTCTTGATTCTATAGCAAAGGATTGCTGGGTTTTTCCCTTGGTTGAGAAGGGTTTTCCTAGGATAACTTCTTGTGTTCTTGTGCATGGTTATTCTTCTTGTGATCTTGGTTACTGCAACTATTGTATATTGTATTGCTGCATTGTTGTTCATGCTAAATTGAAATAACCTACATGTGCTTGAGCTAAGCATTAAAATTCAACAGGAAGGGCAACTTGTTTTGGAGGTGAGCGATTTGCATCATTTTGTTAATTTGTTGAACTATGAATTTAAGCTTGCCTTTAGTGGTGATTGGTTGGTCCTATTTGAGCAACTTGCCAGTGATAAAAATCAAAATCAAGTGCCACTTGATTGAAAACTAAAAAAAAATGCCAAGTTAGATTCCCCACATCTAATCACTAGTTTGAGGTGATTAAATTTCAAATCGTTAATTTAACAAGTTCTTATACAATCCTCGGCGAGGGAATTTATCATTTAAGAAGCGATGGTCATCATCAACAAGCTCCAAACAACTGATTTGCTAAGAAATCCAACAAGAATCTCGTTAACAAAATAATTTCCCAGAATTAAAATGATTTCCATGGTTTTTTTTTTAAATCTTTGTAAACATGTAACTCCTACATATGATCTCAAAATTTCATCTGAAGCAAGGCACAAAGGACTCCAAGATCTTTCCAAAGCTTAGTTAAACAACATATTTCACCACTCCTTTGGTGCTTTTTATTAAAGTGTAGTAGAGAATAACTTATTGATGTAATTTTTTTAAAGAGTGCTTTCATACTTATGGGGCTTATAATTGATTTCTATTAGTTTCATTGGGATTGGTGACTCAAAAAACCTTAATATTGTCTCTTTCAAAGTTCCAATACTTCATTTGGTCGAACTGTGAAATTACATGTAAATGGGCTCCACAGAGAAGAGTTTGGTCCTTGTGCAGAGCACTACTTTAGTAGTCTTAATTGTATGCTGGAAAGTCATCATTGTCATATATTTTTCAATCTGGATTAGTAACCATGATCCAACTCATTGGATAAATAACAGTGAACCAAGGCACAATATCTACCTCCACACTAGCTAACACATATGGGAATGTAGTTAAGAAATTGACTAAAATGCTTTATAACTCCAATGAGTAATAATTTGTAATAAACATAGGCTATAAACAATTATGATGAAATATGTAACGATGTCCCAATCATCATTACCAATGTATCCTCAAAATAACCCTTTGACTCACCCTCTCCACTATGCTTATAAACACAACGGTTTTGGATAAATAGCAAAGGATTTCAAGAATTTATTTGCTCCTCAAAATAACCCTTTGACTCACCCACTTCCACTATGCTTATAACCACAATGGTTTTGGCTCAATAACAAAGGATTTCAAGAATTTGTTTGCTCAATTTCAATGCAGAATCTCACAAACAACCATATGGTCTAATGTCGATAACATTTATTCTTACATTACTATTGGGTTGTCACACATATTTACCGTCATATTTAAGAGTAGGAGAGAACCCCATAATGCCATTCACATGGCACTCAAAGGCATTACTTGTAATCATGATGGTCTCACTTTGCATATTGAATTATTCTAGTACTTGCACATCTTTGTCAACAACAAAACCCCATTCACTATTCTAATATCCTTCACCCATAGTCATTTGTCTTTGCCAAGTGCTTTGATTCAAGGGAAGCGACATGCTCAGTAATAACATACGATCAATAATAACATTAATGCATAGTTCAAAGAATTCTATACTTGTGCCATTTCACTACACATGTTTCCTTATTCTTATCTTGCCTTTTGTTATTGCAATGATTCACTACACATGTTTCCTTATTCTTATCTTGCCTTTTGTTATTGCAATGAGAGAGGACTAGATTCAAAGTGATAATCTTAATTGACATGAGATGAACATACACATTTACATAGGTTTCAATTGAACCATTTTGAAAGTGATTGAACCATCGTAACATGTATCATTCATTACAAATAGTGATTGCTTATGTAACTAAGGCTTTGCATCATCATGTTACATCACTCATCCTTTCCTTATGTTGGCGATATTTCTTGTCTCGGGACTAGGCGTACCCAAGTCTGCAGTTGCACGAGATGCACCTGAGCATATCACGAGAGAATCTCATTTTTGTAGCAGCAAGTAAAGCAAGCGAGCGGGCAAAGTTTTGTC
>WSFP011484802.1:0-15641 GCA_009831015.1 Picea engelmannii | reverse complement strand
TGGGTTAGGCTGAATTTTGGTCACCAAGTAAACAAGGTTATGTTTCTTCTCCACACTAATTTTTGGAAAAACTCAATTCAAATTTTTCTAGATATTATGAAAATGAGAGTGTTGTTGACGATAAAAATCGTAACGAGGAATTTTTCCCACAAAGTATTGCTAAAGCCTATTATTTAAACAATGCTAATAAGGTATAATACTAGTAGGTGGGATCCCCTTGTAGACTAGAGTCTTGGATATAGTCATATCACACATTTTATGTTGTTTTCGATGCTACTTACAGGGTCTTATATGGTTCCTGATACAGTCTTGGCTTCGTTTTTTTGGCATAACAATAGGTGGATGATGCATTTTATGGATGTTCTTTTTTTCGAAGCTTAATTTTATGTTATGATTGGCATATATATTACAGTTGTTACATTTAATTATGTCACCATGATTATTGTCTAGCTACACCTGCACAAGACATAAGTTAGTAAAAACATCAAACAAAAGAAATGGAAAGAGACTTATAAAAAGATCCAAAATAAGGGGCATATACTATACTATGTTAGAAGTCATGTGCAATTTAAATGGAACAAGTTAGTGTTAATCCTAACTAGCAATGGTTAGTGGCTATGCGAATTATATTTGAGTTATATTGAGCACATTTTATATATGGTATGGTATGTTTTTGGCAATGGTTAATATGAATTTTGGGTGGCGCATTTGGAAAGCATTATGGTCGCAAGTTTCAATGGTTAGAATTAGTGGCATGGTTAATGGTATTGGTGATCGCTAGTTGTCGTGTACTTCAAAATTGAATGTAGAGGAAGATGGAAGTGACATGCAGTAAATTCATGTCACTCCATACTTCTCCCATCGGGTCGTCACCCTAGCATGGTTATTGTTTCATTTGGTTTTGTTGGTGGTTAATCTTCGATATTCAAGCCTAGAAGGAATTGCTCGGCCAGCTCACCCTTTTTAAAGCTATTGGTTGTAGGTATGGTTCTTTTTGCCCATCCATGAATTATGCTTTGTGTATGATCGAATGATGGCTCAGTAATGTGTTGGTTTGTGTCTTTCTGAGATTGGCAACTGTGTAAATGCGTGGGTCTTCTCTCTGAAATGACTGTGTGGTTATTCGTTTTGCAAATGAAAGAATTGGTTGGTTGAAGTTATGCATTTGGTTGTTGTTCTGTGTGGTGAAAACCATGATGGGTCTCTGTTGTTTTAAGTAGTTATTGGTATTTTGTTGGAGGTTTTCGCTCTGTTTAGCCTTGTTGGTCGCTTCCTCACAGTTATGGTAACCATGTTCGGTTGTATTCGGGTTGCTATGGGGTTGTTGTGTATGTTTTCAAACTACCTTCTCGTCACTGTGTATTTCGAGAGCCATGGTCGGGGGTTATTCACCTAGCCGTGGGTTTATTCTTGTGGTATTGGCATCAACAAAGTTGGTTATGCGGTGGCCATTATGCCAAGATGTATACTTTTGGAGGTTTGTTGATATAAATTATGCCTCAGGCCAGCATTCCCATGGGCATTGTTTTCCATTGATTCGGTCTTTGAATTGCACGAGGGTTATGCCTCTGTTTGTTTTAGGTATTTGTTACTTTCCAGTGGACATTTGTTGTTCCTCTGCATCATTTTCCTATCTGACCCATCATTGAACTGTTGCACCATTACATGGACCGAGAGTTTTAAGAAGCCCTATGGTTCTACCGTGCTTGTGTCAAAGGGTCTCTGCCTATTGTTGACATGTTCGACCTCTAGTCTCATTGTGCTTTGATGACCGAGAGAACTCTTGATCACTTCGTGTATTCTTTGTTACAAAACCCAATTTTGATAATTCCAACTGTTTGCACTCTTGTCAGGCATCTTGTTGATTGTCATACATTGGTTGAGTGGTTATGACAATTTCCTTGAGTACTTATATCGAACTCGTTTGATTGAGTTGGTTGGAAATTTGAGATCAGGGATGAGAATTGGTACACAGTCAAGGGGTTGCCTCATTTTGTTATGACAGTTGCGTCAATAACCCAGCTCATTTTATTTGATTAAATTGGTTTATTGGGTCAGTGATAATGTACAGTCAGAGGGTTGCCTCTTTTTCGTTATGCGTTGGATCATTGTGTTCTTATAGCTTGGTTTCAATTGTGAAGTGGTGATTGTTGTGTGTTATTATCCCCAATCAAGATCATTGCAGATTAGGGAATTTGATGACTGTGGTTTCGTTGTTTCACTGTCTATCTATTATGAAGATATCATGCATGTTTTATTTAATTGCATCACCAATGATGAAGCTCGGGTTTTGTATTATGGTTGCATTGCAAGTTTTATTGGTTGACATAATAAAAGGCATGAAATCGGGAAAGTTTTAAAAAATTTGTTCAATCTGGAAAAAAAGACCTGTGTATATGTTTTATTTGGGAAAATTGTGAATTATGGATAGTGGTTGATATTTTATAGTGATATATGATGGATAGCGATGGAGCAATGTGACTGTGTGTTTATTTTGATTTTGTTTAAATGAAAGGAAAAGAAATGAAAGAAACCAACTATTCTCTTAATAGGACTATTGAAAGGTTGATTCTGAGTATGATTATAGACTGTGTTAATTGAGAATTTTGAAGAAATTGGGTGTGGGACAATGAACAGTTTTGACACACAATAAATTTTAATTGATATTGGCATCCTTGTATTTAATATAGAGTTGTTTTTATGGATCACTTAATTAGTTTTACGAACAATATTCGTTCTTTTCCTTACCATTATTTCACTTTTCGCACATTACAAGTCCCCTCGCCTTCCCATATTCACTATCCACTCCTTGTTCTTAAAATTAAATTATAGCTAAGACAAATTTTGTATTATAACAGTTAAAGGATCACACGGGGATGAATTACATTGATATATTCTTTTGATTTATGATATAGTTGATTGTTTGATGATTTGTTGAGCAGTAATCATGATCTATCCCCCTTCATTTTAACACTCTATGCTCATTGACAAGTATTAAACGATTTGTATGGATTGGATTGCATGAGTCTGATGTGTTGTTGAGCCAAACTTTGTTTCATATTTAAAAGAGATGTCATGTATGGTTGTTGAAGAAACTATTTGCTAATCAATAATGCATACAGGAATGAGATTTTTCAACAGAGGTAGCCATGGCAGGGGTAACAGAAGAAGAGGAAATTGGAACAGGGGCCCTAGAAGGCCAAGGTTCTCTATACATTTTGATGCAGACTCACCAGAGTTGGGCCAGCTATTTCAAGATGGATTTTTTAACTAGATTGGGTAGGGGTAACCGAAGAAGAGGAAATTAGAACAGGGGCCCTAGAATGCCAAGGTTCTCTATACATTTTGATGCAGACTCACAAGAGTTGGGCCAGCTATTTCAAGATGGATTTTTTAACTGGATTGGGAAAGGAGTGGTCCAAACTAGGCCAGAAAGGCCTCCCTTCCAAGGCCCACATGTCCCTGGTATCCCAGTGCCCCCTCATGTATCACTACAACCTAAATTCCCTGAAAATGGCGGATGGAAAGAGATTGTCCACCCGACAGTCTCCCAACATCGTGGTTGGCTTAACTTGTCTCTACCTGCTCCTCCACATGTTAATAAAATTTTCCAAGCTACCCCTGTCCACTCACCAGTACAGTCTTCTCATGCAAGCAAAAGGTTAAAAATCGAGGCCCACCATGCTCCTGACAAAGTAAAACTCGTTGTTTCCCCCTCCTCACCCTCAAATGACTCTGCCAAATATGTGTCCTCCCGCATGCATTTGAGATATGATTTCTCTCATGTGATCAGTAAAATTAGGCCTAAAGGCTCCATGCAGCCTAAGGCAAATTCAGAGAGATCAAAGGGTGACAGTAGAAACAAGGGAAATATTTCCTCCCAGAGTGGAAAATATGGGTTTTAAGTGTTTTTATTTATTGATTGTTGAGAACAGTTGACTTCTGAAATTTTGGAAAGCACACTATTTTTAGGATATATGGATAATATATTTTTGGAAATAATTTCAATTATCATTGATATAAATTGTCAAATTATGAGAGTGATGATTGGAGTCACAAGGAGGGATGTGTTTTATTGATTAACTAATTGTGTTATGTTTGTTAAAGAACTAAAGGGAGTCACAAGGGGTCCCACCTACTAGTTTTTATTTATTAAAAACCCTTATTATGATTTTATTATTTTTCCCCCTTAACTAAAAAGTTGGTTGAGTTTTAGTTAACTTAACTAAAGAGGTAGTTTAACTACTTCAACTAATTTTGATTTATTAAATGAAAGGTGTTATAACCCTAAATTTCTCCATACATGCATACCTGGCATCAGGCCATACATGCATACCTGGCATCAGGCCCTCTTACTTGCCATTTTTGCCAAGCCATCATTGAGTTTCTCTTCTTAAAAACACTTTTTTTGATGATGTATGTTCCCTTCAACACTACTGCCCTTGTATGTATGCTTGTTGCACCACTACATCCTGGGTACGAATGCTAGTTGCAACACTACATCCCGTGTATACTCACAAAAGTTGCAAAAATTAAAAAGTTGCAAGGAATTCGTTGAGATTACGGGCTATTGGGTAGTTTCCCAACTGTCCCATCGCTTATAGCCCTTCACCCAACCGAATAACCATCCTTTTGTCATATAAAAGGAGGTGTTGAGGTCTCATTCCTTATCCAAGCATAAGAACAATGAAACTCTTCCCGTTTCACATCCCCTCCTTGCCCCAAGAAATTGTAACCACCTTGTGAGATTTGCATCTGAATTTCCCATTTTTGCCTTTTTCCTCCATCATAAGCCTATTCCATTTCCCTAGAGAGAGGTTGAGAGGATAAAGATACGTGGAATTGCAGTTGCAGCTTGGTGAAGAGGAGCTCAGACCAGGTTCGTGGAGCAGTCGTAGACCTTGTTGTAAGTAAACATTGTGATATCAATAAAAGGAATACTTTTTCTGTCCTGAAATATGATGTGTCAAATGTTTGTATTTTATTTATGCTTTATTCTAACATCTAACCCATGATTTATATATGAGATGCATGTTTGTAGTTTCATGTTTATCTGTTTGTCAACGCAGTTCAGTCTTGGCAAGAGGCTTGCAATCAGCAGAGATATCAAGCGCGAGAGGATCGACACCGAACGCGGAGTAGAAGGTAAAGTTACCTGATATTTTCACTTTGTCTTTCATATATGAATTTGGGGTATGTTCGAGGTAGTTAGAAAAGTAGGAGACTTTTAGATGGTTAGATTTGCCTACATGTTGAACCCTAGTGTAGTCCATAAAGGGGTTTTCCCTCTATAGCATAAATGGAGACCATAATGGGGAAGCCTCTAGGGTTTTAGGGGATATTTTTTGGGTGTTTAATTGGTTTTATTACCTTTTTGAGATTTTGCAAGTCTATTGAGTCTTTAAGGGATTCTGGTCACCTATTGGTGTCATACCAGTTCTCCCTGCCCTGTCAATCTGCCTGTTTGTTTTCTTTTTTTGAGAAGTTGCAGAGGTGTACGCGGCCTATTATGGGTCTGCACGCGTACATACATGCCCTTCTCTATAGACAGCTCGCGTACATACATAGGTTGCTTAAGTGTCAGTAGCGTGCCTATGTCAAGAAATTTTTCCTTTAAGAAGAGGCAGTCAACCTCTTCCCTGATTGAATTCATACTTCTCATGGTTTCTTGATTAAGTACAGTATCTTTGTTGTTACAGTCGTAGCCTAGGTTTGACGTCAGTTTGCTTATATTTTTAAAGATTTCTTGTGTTTTCTTTGAAAGGGTTTTAGACGAGTCTGTGAGTCTTTGATCAGCCTATTTGGTGTCTTCAGTGACGCCCTGCAATTCACAGTGGGCCAGAGGTCAGTTTTGGTCTTGTCTTGTTTGTACTTTTTCCCTTTCGTTTGCTTTAAAGAAAAGAAAAAAAGATTTATTTCAAGTCTTCTTGTTTGAAGCATTTCAGAAAAAAAGATTTCATTTCTTAGTTTGGTTAAGTAGTTGGGTTGATTATTTTGCTTGTTAGGAAAAAGAGTTATTTTCTTAAGTTCTTTACTGATTGCTTGGAATATTAAGTAGCTCATAGTTGAGCAAAATTTCATTTTAGGTTTTCCTTTAAAATATCTTAGAAAAAGTAGTTATGAAAAGTTGGTTAAAGAGTTAGTTGCAAATCTTTATTTGTCAAACAGAAGTAATTTTTCTTTTAGTTTCGTTTATTTATCCTTCTTCGTCTCTCAAAACACACCACTAGTTTCATTGTCATTTCCTTGAATTAAAACAAGCCATTTAAAATTAACGCTAATTTAAAATCAACTAGACTTTATGTTTGTAGGGTCAATCAACTAGTCTAGGCTAGAGCCTTGAATTAGGTTGGAGAGGAAACTTTTCAAGGCTTATAAACAAACATTGGAGTCAGTACTAGGGAGTGTAAAAATTCCAGTAAACATAAAGTTATCCGAGACCCCCCTCTAACATTAGGGATAAACATGAGGTCACATGCGGAAAGGTAGCGAAGATAACCCCTCTAAAGTCGGACCAAGCGTAGTGGGGAATGCATATAGAGGAGTTGTCATGGGATACCATTGGTTGCATTTTCCTACGGAGCTTCGTGGATCTTGAATCCATTCAAGGTCCTCAGTTGTCTTCCAGACCACTTGCTTTCGTTTCCCTCAATAGGTTTCGGGATTGATACCCTGCTCATTGTGGTCCACCCGACTATCAACTGTACCCGCCTGGTGACTATTCGCAAGCTGGAAACCTAGTTGCCTTTATTCTAGAGACTTACACAGGTGACTGCGGGGGTATACTGTGGTATCTAGGGCGGACTTTGAGCCACGCTTTGTAGAGTATACCCATAGGGTGCTTCCATATTCAAGTTGCACTTGCACTGGTAAATTTCTCTAGTGTTGGTTGGCGTAACAGTTCTTCCAACTAGATAGTGGTTTGCTTGCTTTATCTCATAGGAACTTTTCTAGTGTATGTTGGTTTTCAATGTTAGTAAAGCCTTACTGTTTCACTGATCTTTACACAAAGTGGAAGATCAGGAGCTTTGTCAGTCGTGAAGGCTTCAAGGCCTACCGCTGGTTACATTGGATCCACCACTACCACCATTACGGTGAAGACTTGACCAAGAAGGGTCATTTGAGGCAACCGGTCACAGGAAACTGTGCCTGAGCTATCCCAAGAATAGAACACTCGAATCCAGAGGAAACGACTATTTCTGACCTTGGAGCGGAAGCTCTCGGGAATTTTAACCCTCTGATCATTGACTTGTCGACTCCACTTTTGATATAGATTTCCCCTCCAAGGGTAACACATCACAAGCGTCAGATAGTCCTACAAGAAACGATGGAAGCAAATGGTGCTACTTCGTTAGGGAGTCCTCACACTCCCTCAAGGGTTGCCACCACTAGGGGAATTTCACCTCCTAACCCACCTTCGTCAGTCTGGACCACCATGGTCTCGACCACCTCTACTTTGGGCAGTGGTCTAATTTTGTCTATGGCAGCGATCACTGCTCCGTTCACCTAGAATGCGACGGGCCCTCCATTTTCATATGGGGTGTCTGGCTTTGATATGAACTTTTCCCTCACCTACTCCACCCTACAGACCATGGGTCTAGGGGCAGGGAGCTTAAACGCTCCTTTGCAAGGGTCCATGGGGGGAACCTCAGCCCCTATAATGTTATCCCTTACAGTGGGGGTCATATACCTCCTTCGTCCCCCTCACTCAGTAGTGCTCCCCAGCAACCCATTGGGTCGAACATGAACTATAGCTTGTTTGGAGCAGACAGTATAGGACCTTCTTCCTACACCACACTGATGGGTTCAATTTCGTTCTCTTTGTTCAGTGCATTTGGAAACAACACTTTCTCGTCAGTTGTCATCTCCGCCAGAGGAAACCCTGGTTTTGGACAACATAATCCTATGCAGGGTATTATTCCTACACAGGGGGCAAACACAGCAGTCTTCTCCTCACAAGAACTCTGGAATCCGTGCCAGGGATCAATTCCCTCATCAGGGATGTCGACCAGAAGAAACCTCGTTCATGGTCAATGGAACCCCGAGCAAGGCTCAGTACCTATGACTGTCGAATCAATAGGGGCCAACCCTTTCTAGAATCTTTGGAACACAACGCATGGAGAAATCCCCGCCCATCTTTCAATGTCCAATTACGGGAATCAGTCGATGATGTCCCAAAAAATGCAGTATCCATCCACTAGCCAAGGACATGGTATTTACCAGAACCCTGGTCAGCAGCCCAACTTTTCCTGGCAACCTAGTGCCATTCAAACTCTAGGATCCTTTCTTCCTGTACATAGTCAACACCCCAAACTATTGTTTTTGGCGACATTACATTTTCCAGACTTGTCAAGATTATTAAACAACCCAATTTGTCACGATCCACGTTGACCTCCCATGATGACTAAGTTTCCCTCGGGAATTCTGAAGTTCGAAGGTAAGCCTAACGAAGATCCATGTGATCACGTGACCACTTTTCACCTATGGTGCTCGTCAAACTCACTGCGAGACGACTCCATACAGTTGCGCTTGTTTCAATGCACTCTTATCAAGAGTGTCACGAAATGGTACATCGAGCTCGATCGCTCAAGATACTATTAGTGATTTGGTAATGGTTTTCCTAAACCATTTCCAACTACCTATGAGATACGATGCCGGCACCGAATTCTTGGCCAACTTTGAGCAAACAAAGGCTGATCACATCTCGAATCACATCCGAGAATGGTGACGCTGGAAGAGTTTGATAAAAGTATCGATTCCACCAGATTTCCTATTGGAGTGGTTCCTTAAGTCTTTGGTACCTCAGTTATCCAAGGACGTTGCAACGTCAGGAGTGTTTTCTGAGGAAGAGGTGATAATGAGATAACAACAACTTGGACTGATATACTCTCAGTCTAGTTTACTCTACGAGGTTTTACCAGATGCACCACAATCCATCCTTGACAAGACCAAACACAATTCTGGACCAAAAGCCGATGGTATAGTTGGTTCAGCACAAGCAAATCCCATTGATTAGTTGTCAAATCAATTGCAACAATTGTCAATACAGCAGCCAACGAGACCTCTGGTTCGGCTGCTCCCCCTAATCAAACGTCTAACATACATAGTATGCAGTTGACGAACCCGAAGGCCAACCAGTAGCCTGAAGAAAAGAAAAAAAAATGAAACAAGAAGGGTAAGGGGGCTAAGAAACCCACCAACAATCATGGCAATGGCAACACAGAGAAGAAAAATTTGAAGTATCTCTATAACCTTTCATGGAAGACCACCCAACGCACATGTGCCCTCGACTCACGGAGGCCCATAAGTTATTGGCGCAATAGTAGCCTGTTGTGTTAACGAACCCATTTCCTCATGGGAAAAATTTGACTCAAGTCTCTACGAGCGTGGATGCGGGTAGTCAGGGACCCCCTATGTATTCTAGTAATTCCTCAGTCGTGAACATTCATATGTTGAAAGGTGATGCTTTCATAGCAACTAGTGCACACAACTACGGAAAGCCAGAATCTGTTGAAAAGGGTAAAGAACTCGTAAACTCATATGTTCCTCTCTAGATTGAGAAGGCTATGGGAAAAACAATGACACGCATCCCTAAAGAGGCGTTCAATAAATCTTCTCACAATCCAAACATGAGGGTTGCCCAGAACTACTCTATGGTGGAGGATTTGTCACAAACCCCTTGCGTGATGTCCGCTTTGGAGGTCCTCCAGAGCTGCCCTTCGCATAGAAAGGCTCTGTTAGTTGCCTTAGGATCTACCAAGGCTTGTAATCTAGGAACGATCATGCTTGATACGACTGACTTGAAACCTCGTCTCCCATACCATGTCGCATTTCAAATAGTAGTGGCTTACACCACGAAAACTTTTACCCAGAATATTTTCCACACGATGGTTGATGAGGGTGCCTCGACATGCGTGATGTCATTGGCATGTTGGAAGGCCATTGGCCAACCCATTTTGTCTCTGTCACCTACTCTACTTACTGCTTTCGACGGTGGTTCTTTCAGACCACATGGTATCATCCCTTCTTTCACCATGAAGTTAGGAGGGAAGACCGTGTGCGTCAAAGTTGAAGTGGTCGATGCGCCTCTTGACTACAACCTTCTGTTAGGAAGGAGTTGGACCTATGATATGCATGCAGTGGTTGCCACAGTTTTTTGGGTCTTGTTGTTTCCACACGAGGGTCGGATCGTATCAATTGATCAGTTGTCCTTCTCCCATCCTGACCCTTGATCGGGGACATCCACGGTCCCGATGATTGATAACCCTCAGCCTGACGTCGTCAACATAGGGGTTGGTTTGTGCCCACCTTTGATGGGTACCTTTGATTACCCGCCTCCTTATGGTGATGTCAAGCTCATATCGACTTTCCCCGACCATCCTAGGGATGACATTTTCAAGTGTCGGTGTTCCATATGACCTACTTTAACTATCTGTGGACTCCTCCTTCCCCATCGGCCATGATGGAAGGGATAGGGCATCTCGGCATGGCCATGCCCTTGTCTGTAGTAGAATTTGCATACTCTATTGTCCAGCAAGCTTTGGTCAACCCCGATCTGACTCCCGCACAGGAGTTAGATCCAATTCTCAAGCATATCTGGGCTCAAGGTTCCCTCACCACTATTGATTATTTAGACTTGGTCTTTCCCTCTAATGAGGTGATTATAGAGGCATTGACTAGTCCAGACAGACCCTGGGATGATCTCCATCATAGATATTATTTTCTCTCAGAGTTAAGAACAATAGAGGTAGGTGAATTCATGTTAACTATGACTGAAGATAGGTCTTGTCCTATTAATCCTCTGGCTACGCATGCAGTTTATGCCGAGGGTAATATGGAAACTATCACTGAAATGAAACCTATTGACATCTCCATAACCCCTGGCGTTGTGGAGAATGTCTTCGTCGGAGTGGATTTCTCCCCTGAAGAGATTTGAATCTATACAGACTTATTTAAGAATTATGTGACGTTTTTGCCTGGTCTTATGAGGAAAATCTAGGCATTGATCCAAGAATCATCGAACATGAGATCACGACTTGTCCTGATGCCAAGTCGGTCTGACAAAAGCTTCATCTAGTGAATCCTCGGAAAGAGACAGCTATTAAGGTTTAAGTAGAAAAAATTCTCAAAGCCAGTTTCATCTACCCCGTTCAGTTGACGCAATGGGTGTCAAATCTCATTCTGGTTAACAAAAAATAGGGTACGATTCGAGTGTGCATGGACTTCCATGACTTGAACAAGGCATGTCCAAAGGATAATTTCCCCACCCCATTCATTGATCAGATTGTCGATGAATGCGCAGGTTGTGAGTCATTTTCATTCATGGATTGTTTCTCGGGATATAACCAGATTCATATCAAACCCCAGGACCAACAAAAAACATCTTTTATCTGTCTGTGAGTCAAATTTTCTTATCGTAAGATGCCTTTTGGCCTAAATAATGTTGGAGCCACTTTTCAGTGAGCCATGTCTTTTTCTTTCCATGATATCAAACATATAGTCGAGGTCTCGGTGATTTAGCATCACGATCTCATAAGAGAGTTGATCATCCCACGCACCTTCAAATTATATTTGAGCGATGTCACTACTATCAGATTCGCTTGAATCCCAACAAATGCATCTTTTGTGTGACGTCAGGTCATCTTTTAGGTTTCATAATTTCAACAACAGGGATCATGGTTAATCCTCTAAAGGTTGAGGCAATAGTTCAGTTTCCTCCCCCATGCACAGTCCCTCAGCTTCAAAGCTTATAGGGGAAGGTGAACTTTCTTTGATGTTTTATCGCAAACTATGCCAAGATCACCAAAGGGTTCATTTGTTTACTGAAAAAGGGAGTCCCTTTATATTGGGACGAAGTCACTCAGCACTCTTTCAAGGTGTTGAAATGTGCCCTCATGTATGCCCCTCTGCTTCGGCCTCCTAATTATAATAAACATGTCTTATTGTACTCGACTTCCATAGAGTCGACCATCGATATGGTCTTGGTTCAAGAGGATGATCTACTCAAAGAGCATGTGATTTATTACTTGAGTCGAGGCCCGGTTGGACCGGAACTCAACTACTCCCATGTTGAGAAGCTTGTGTTGGCAGCAGTGCATGTTGTCCAACAATTTCGTCATTATATCTTTCTTCACAAGACCATCGTCATTGTCATTGTGAATCCTTTCCAATACATGTTGACACGACGTGTAATTGGTGGAAAGATCAGTATATGGATTGTTATCCTCCAGTAATTTGACTTGGATTTTGTTTCCGCGAAACCCAAAAAGTCACTGGTCTTTGTGGAACTTATCTTGGAACTTCTGGTCGAATCAGGTGATGTTACACCCAAAGAATCATTGATTAAAGGAGATATTTTTCTAATTCCATCTTTGGACCCCTGGTATGGAGATATACTAGTCTATTTCCAAACTTTGAAGTGCCCCGCCTCTGCTTCTCGCGATGAGCATTGACATATACACCATCAAGAAAAAAACTATATCATACTCGATGACACTTTGTATCGTCAAGGTGTAGATTGCATCCTTTGTCGGTGCCTCATCCATGAAGAATCAGAACTCATTCTTAATGACTACCACAATGGATCATGTGGCGGTCATTTTTCTAGGTTGGAAACAAACCAAAATATTATACGAGACAGTTATTTTTGGCCTATGCTAATCAAGGATTGTGTTGAGTCGGTCAAGAAGTGCCACCCATGTCAGATCTTCTCTCGGAAGATGAGGGCACATCCTGCTCCCATGTTTCTTGCCATTGATGTTGGTCCCTTCACCAAGTGCGGGATTGATTATACTACATGCCACCCGTATTCATTTACGGGGCATCGTTATATCATCGTAGAGGTATACTACGTCACAAAGTGGGTCGAGGTTATACCAACATTCAATAATGATGGCGAAACAGTAGCTCTCTTTATTTTTAACCAGATAGTAGCAAGGTTCGACATCCCGAAGGAGATTGTCACTGACCATGGAAGTCACTTTTAGAACAAAATGATGTTCAAGTTAACATCAAATCTTGGGTTGAGGTAATAACAGTCATCACCCTACTACCCACAAGTGAATGGTCAGGTCTTAAGACTATTTTGCAGCAAACGATCAATCCTGCCAAGTCAAATTGGTATTTGATGTTGTACTCGGCATACTAGGCCTATCGAACATCTTTAAAGACTACCACCAGTTTCTCACCTTTTCAAATCGTTTAGGGATTGGAAGCAGTCTTGCCAATAGAGTGCCAGATCCCATCTCTAAAGTTGGCAGTAGGGTTATTGCCAGACACTTCACTGCTTAAGGAATGCTTACTATATATCGAGAAGCTCGATGAGCAACGTCATGATGCATCCTTGGATAATGACGCTCACAAGAAACGAGTCAAGTGTCAATATGATCGGTCTATTCATCCTCATATTTTCTCTGAAGGTGACCTTGTCCTAGTCTATGACCAAGATAAGGATCCCCTGGGGGTAGGCAAGTTCAAACTCGTGTGGTTATAACCTTTAATAGTGAAGGAGGTCTTAAAGAAGGGTGCTTTTCATCTGGTTGACTTTGAAGGAAATGATTTGGTGGAGCCTAGAAATGGGCTCTACCCCAAGAAGTATTACTCATAGCTTGTTCGCCTTGGGTGACTTCTTGTACATATTTATAGTTCTTATACAGTTAGTTTTTTGTCTTTTTGTTTTATGGACATGTCGTTATTTATGTCATCTTTTTCACTGTGGCAGATGTCAAGTGAATCAAAGGTGTTCGTTGGGTTCATGGACGGCGCTATCCGACACACTTGGAGGCTTGCTTCCGTATCTTGGGTGATTTTCACGCCTCAAGGCCAATTGATATCTTCTGGAGGTATCTGTTTGGGTGACGCCACAAACAATGTTGTTGAATACAACGCAGTAATAGAGTTTCTTTGTGACACTTTGTCGCATGGTATCTCTCACCTCCGGGTCTACTTATATGCTCAGTTGGTTGTGTACCAATTAAATGGGGTTTACCATGTTTATGATCCTACTCTACACTGACGATTCCTTAGGGTACGTCTCTTAAAACAATGCTTTGATTACATTATGTATATCGATGTTCCTAGGAGATTAAATCAAATGACATATACTCTAGCTAATCAAGTATTATATTAGCATATTGCACACACATAAAAAGAATCACACACATACACATGTACATACATTGTGAAAATGTGATACATAAGACATAAAAGATGTAAATACACACACACACACACACACACACATATATATATATATATATCAAAAGTCTCAGAGTACATAGGTGGGCACAAACGCCTCAAAAATACATATCCAGTAAACGTCACGGGCCTTATGCACTCAAAAATATACAAAATACTGCTGCATAAGGTTCCGCTCCACCCATCTCAAAACTCTCTCAGCCTCTCTGGTTGGAGGTCCCCCTGCTGTTGTTGTTGGTCTGGCGGCTGTTGTTGGTACTGCCTCTGGTCGAGGACGTCACCTAGTCCTCAAGAAATCTACTAGATGCACTGGTCCCACATCTGTACATAACAGATACATAGTTGTCAGATACTTTGATTCACATAAAAATGATATATATTAAAAAGAAACTAAAAATTAAATAACTTTAAAAAAAACATACCTATCTCTCCTCGTTCTTCCCCAGGAGGTACACACAAGTCTGGATCCCTGGAAAAGTTGATTCCAGCGTAGGGGTAGTCCTCTATCACTGGAATCTGTCATGCCCACCAATCAAAAAATGCATCTTCAAAGGCCTCTATGGTCCTTCCCCCCCCCTGTCGAGGAAGCAATGTTGCCCATCTACTCATGGTTGGGAACGAGGCCACATGCCCTTACATTGTCTCTAATGGACTAAGGTTGGGTACCCTCTCAAAGAAGAATAAGCATTAAACGGTACCAAACCTGAAGTTTTTGTTACTCAGCCCTCAACACTCTATGAGCTACCTCTTCATCCAGTCAAGAATGGTTGTGCTCCATGTTGGTTGTGGATCCTGATTATCTTCCTGATTCAGAGGTCCTTGCTTTTAGTTGTGTTTATACCCCATGAAGTATTTACACCCCATAAGTTTGTACACTCTTCCACGCGGGGGAGTGCAGAGGGGGGGTACCCCCTTTGCGGGGTCCGGGGGACCTATCCCCCAGCGGGGGTTCGGGGGCAGTGTCCCCTGATGGGGGTTCGAGGGTGAAGCCCCCGAAGCAAAAATTGCCTTGTAAAAGTATATTGTAATTTCATTGTAAATCTGGACCGTTCATTATAAGGTCACAGATCTAACGGTAGAGATTATGTTAGGGTTTTTTGCCCTAGAAGGCAACCCTCTTTTATGAGGGAAATGTATCGCAGCTATGGGTGGTCGTGAATATTGTATTCTGAGAGAGAGGAGACTGTGAGAGAAAGAAGAGGAAGTTACAGCGAGTTTTGTTGTAGGTTGTATCCCTTCATTTGTTGGATAATAATAAAGGAAGGAGCTGGCAATTTCTCTGGTGGACGTAGCCCACACTGGGTGAACCACGTAAATCTGTGTCTCTCTTGTGTTGTGTGTCTTCTATGTTTTGTTTTTGCATTTGTTTTATTTTATTGCTCCACGTTCTTGTTTTTCTAACAACTGGTATCAGAGCATAAGGTAACTCACAGGAAAAGAGGGTT
>WSFP011484801.1:0-15641 GCA_009831015.1 Picea engelmannii | reverse complement strand
GTACTCATCCATGGTCATACTCCCAAGATTGAGTACAAATAAATCCTGCATCTTCCTATCATAATAGCTCTTGGTCAAGTATTTCTTTTGAAAAAAAAAATTGATCTGCCTCCAATTGAGTTTCTTCTCATCAATGTGTTGTACTTTCACAAGTTGGTCCCACCACAATGATTATTTTCCCTTCAACTTATAAATTGCAATGCTTCCCTCTGCATGTGAGGAGTAATTATGCAACTAAAAATATTTCCTCATTCCTAACAACCACGTCTCTACATCCTCATCCTTATTGTGCTCACCATCAAAGGTAGGAGGTTTGATATTTTTCATTTCTTCTTGTAGTTCATCTACACCAAACCTCCTCTTATGATTTCTAATAGGGGATAGGATTGTAATATTGTGTTCTCTTCTCACTGAATTCTTTGGTGAGTGATGATGGAGTCTACTGACACTTCCAAATTCTCCTCTTCTGGCATGAGATCTATGACTCCTTGACTTTCTTGATTTTGTCTCTTTGTCTCTTTGTCTCTTTGTCCATTTTCTTCTCTATTATGTCTAAGATCTGTGATATCTTGATGTTGAATCCATATTATTGTTCCTTATCTTTCATAATCCTCTCATTTTCATCTTTATATCTCTGAACATATCTTTGCATACTCTTTATAGTCTCCGCCAAATTCATGCTTTCCTCTTTGCCTTCTCCATGCCCATTTGATTATGTCCTAGCATTACCCTTGTTGACACATAACCCCCTGACTTCATATTCATGGTTGTAAGTCCTTGTTGTATCTCCCATGTTCTATATGTTCCCTTAATTATACAAAATGTGCATGCAATAATATTTGTTAGACAAAACAACTCAACAAATCTATTAAATTATGCACCATTATGCCCTTTAAGTGCATCCTTCATCTAGTTAACTTAATTCCAAACACCCATTTTTTTGTGATTTTTATAGAAGCCCAATTGTGTTTCCCCATGCCCATAACTTGAGAAATCTTACCAATTTTCACCTTCATCCAACATCGAGGCTGCTAGTTACAATGTACTGAAGTTTTGACTATTTTTCCCTTTTTGCACTGAATGCTACAAGAATTTTCCCTCTCATCCTGTACACTTTCAGATTCTAATATTTGCAATATGGCCCCATATATGTCTTTTGTGATTCATTATTTTTCCATGCATTTCTCCTACTCCCAAAACTAACTTTTGAGCAAGGATTTATGCCCTTCATAAGTAAACTAGTACTGAAATTTACCTTGTGTGGTTTCAATTATAACTTTCTCATATGAGCTCTATTTTGTGAACAGTTTATCTCATTGGAAAAATCTCTCTGATTTATTTCATTTAAGTTTCAAAGAATATATGTGGTTCTTATGACACTTACAATATAAAAAATCAGAACTTCTAAAAACATTATTTAGGCACTAAAAAATGTCGTGCAAAATTACGACCTACAAAAATACAATATTTTTTATAGAAAAACACTAGTTTTCTATTGTGATAGACTGCCATCGAATTCGTGTGCACCATTTCTGAATTATACACCTATATTCATCATGCGCAAGTTCTACATGCGCAATTCCAAAATGTAGCGCATGCATCACGCACCAATAATTAGTGCACACAACTTTTACACATCGCATCAATATCTAATGTGCATATCTTTTTATATCACACACTATTATCTAGTGCACACAACTTATGCACCATGCACTATATCCAGTGTGCGCAACTTCTACATTGTGCACAAATATCGATTGCATGCAACTTTCATACCTTACACCAATTTCTAGTGCATGCAACTTCCATATCACACACCAATATCTAGTGCACATGAATTTTGTGTCATGCACCAATATCTAGTGTGCACAACTTTTTGTGTCACACAACAATATTTTACATGCATCACAAGCTTTGCATTGCGCAATGCCAAATTTTAGAGTGAACACCCCGTGCACCAATATTTCCTATGCACCACAAATTCTACTTCCATGCAGTGCAAATATTTAATGTTCATGCATTGTGCACCAACATTATGCATGCACTGATAATTCTACTCTGTACGACGTCAATATTCAACATTCATGAAATGCGTGCCAAAATTACACACACACCAAAAATAATGCACCGCACATCTCCATTATTCATTGTGCATCCCCCACACAACAATATTATGCACGTGCCACCATATTTGCACCACGCAACACCAAAATTTAGTGCTCACACCCTGCACACAAATATTTCACACACATCACTAGCTCTGCATCATGCAACCCCAAAGTTTAGTGTGCAAATCTTGTGCACTAATATTTCTCTTACATCATAAATAATTATCACATGCAAATCCTTTCTTCTCTTAGCTCATTTTTCCATCATTCCAACTCACAATTGTTGCGACTATTAGTACCTATATTTGTAGGATTAAAATTTTAACTCTTGTTCCAATTTTTGGTAGCGCATGTGACAAAGACAAGCATGCTACCGAAAGCAAGGAATTTCTGCAACGCATGCCATCTCTCAATTTGTGAAAAAATTGTCATAAGAGAGGTGTTAACATAAATTCTTGTGATTTTTTGTAAAATTTGCAATTTTGTCTGGTTCTCGGGCCATGTTTAGGTTTTTTTATCTAGAATTTTATGTTTTTCATTAAACAAAATTTGGGTTTGTATTAAAAAATAAAAAATATTGGCCTTTATGGCCAATGCCCAATTAGATGCATGTTCAAGCACCCATACACCATCAAGGACCAAAGTTATATCATATTCAAAGTCATGGTGGAGTGCTCTATTAAAGGGATGAGGTGAAAAATACGGTATCATTTTGTTTATCAAAATATTGGGGTTTGGTTATTGGGCCCAACTTCCTAATTTATTGATAATACGACCGCCAAACACCATAGTCAACACATGAAATCCTGAGCCCAAGCATCGACAAAACCCATGTTAGCATCATGATTTTTGCAGTTAGAGTTAGTCCTAGATGAGTCATATTTCGTGTGTCAAAGCGTGTGAGGTCAGTGATCGAATAATGAATGGGTTGAAATCAGCAAGTAGCAGGTCTGGCCCTTGGAGTCAGGAAAGGGTGTAATGATTAGTCATGTGTGATTTGTAAAGGTCCCTTTCCCTAAATATCGAGTCCTGTCAAAAAAGGGGAATTTACGTGCCAGAGATCGAGGCAAGTTGTTGGGATAAAGGTCACGTTGAAATATATAACGAACATCATCACCTAATTATGAAGTCAGAAAGGTGAAAAATCATGACGCTTCTATCATTTATAATATGTTGCTCTTATCATTTATACTTTGCACACTTCAAAGTGTACCCGTCACACGCGTTTGCTGCGCAAATATTCAACCTGCTTCCAAACTTCTCATCACCATGGATTTATCGTCCTCTCCCATGATTCCATTCCTTATCCGTTCAAGTATAAATACTGGTCACCCTACATCCCCCTCCTTTATTTTCTGGATTTGTGTGTTGTCCATGGTTTTTTATGCAAGCTTTGGAGCCCTTCACTGTGTGGAAGTTGATTTCCATTGTTCTTATTGTAAGTATGTTGATTTGAGTTTCTGTGTCTCCTTCATCGTTTTCAGTCATTGTTTAAAGTTTGTTGGAGTTCGCTGCAAACTAGCGTGTTGGATGTTATTTCTTCTCACGGTAAGCCTTTCTTATTTGGAATTTCCTCCCGTCATGTTGACTTTCTCACTGTGCCTAAATTCCCTATCTTGCGACAAGTCTCTCAGTACTTTGCTACTGCACCGGAATTTTCCATCGTGATTACCTACCGCGACAAACCTCTCATTGTTGTTCACCACCACTCCGAATTTCCCCACTGCGACAAAATTTTCCATCGCACCTTATTTCCGCACCATGAACTCCTGTGGCTGATTTTGTTTGTCGTGCAAAGATTCTGTTACCGCCTTTCCAATAGCCTCTGCGAAGTTCGTCATTCTTATTTTTTTCGCAGAGAGGGTGTTACAAATCATTACCATGCATGTCAGATAAATATATACTATCATCATGGTAGCGTCCCAAAGCATAAGAAATAAGGAGAGAAGTGGCAGGGACATGAGGTCTGAGCCTCAAGATCTGGAATTAATAAACGAAGATCTAGAAACTAGGGCATCTTTTGAACAAACCAGATGTATGTGCTTCTATCAAAATATCAAAGGGTACAATGTGAAGTTGGATGATAAATTTGACCTCAGTTTTACTGGGGTCAGCGCAACCATTGTAGGAATCACCTTCCAAGTGATGGAGGAAAATCTGTCAGGTGCGACAGAGATCCCTCCGCGCGAAGAAAAATGGTTTAAAGGCACGCCTTTGGACATTTTGTGCTATAAATACTTTACCAAGCCCAACTGTCTAAATGGGAAAATTGGAGCTGACATTCCAAGATAGTACTTCTGGAATCCTTTCCAAAATCTTTTAAAATTAATCAGAATATATTTTACCTGTGAAGGAAGATTTGACAGGGGGAACCCACATCACATCAGGTTGTTGATGCACTTCACAGGGGAAAAACCTTTGAATATACCGTTCTTCTTGTATCAAATCTTGGAAAATATGGCAGACAATGTCCATGCCAAGGATGACCAACTGGGGAATAATTTGTCCCATTTGTCATTAATCAAGATGTTGGTCGTCGAAGAATTGAGACGTTTGAACAAAGACTGGAATTCATTTATGATTTCGGTTGACATCCTCAGGGACCCCAAAGGAGACATTCCTCTATCTACGAGGGAAACAACATTCCATAGCATAAGGGTGAGAAAGGAATATGTCATGGGAAAAGGAAAGGGAAAGGAAATAGAAGACTCGTCATCCCACCAACCAACACACCAGAAAAGAGGCAGGCCAAGGTTGACTAATAAAACTGAGGAGATCCAAGCTCACAATGAACTGTGCACCCAGTCTGTTGCCAAGAGATTACTCATGCACGTCATTTAGCTAGAGACTGTTGAAGGTTCAAACATGGAAATTGGTGAAAGGTGGATGAAGTCAAGTGATGAAAACGTGAATGTTTAGGATTTGTCGCAGTAACTGAATCAAGCACAATTCGTTATTGCCAAACTTTATAAAGAAAATAGAGAACTAGGAAGATAGCTGGAAGACAGGACTATTGAAATGCCAACATCACAGAGTCGAGCATGGAATGTAAATTGGCTCAAAAAACAACTTAGAGAGGCTCAAGACATAATTATCTAGCAGCGGGAGGAACAAAGGGTGTCAGAAGAAAGAATCGTAGATAATTTCAAGGAGTGCAGACCAACCATTGACAACACCTGCGCAAATTTTTCCAGTGCTCAAGAAAAACTGAAAGGAAGCATGATCTTGTGGTGGTAGGTGAACATTTTAAGCAAACAAAACTGGTCTCTCAAAAAAAATCTCAGAGTTTAAAGGTTGCAGGTGAGGCCAAAGGCATGAGTAAGACAACCCCATTTTGTCTTTTTTTTATCGTGGCATGGAATCTTTCTCCGCGCATATCCTATTTCTTCCGATAACAAGAAGTCTGACACAATGAATATTCATCACGTAGATGCTATAAACTTACCTACTAAAGAGGGCAGGTATAAATGAAACACATATCAGTTTATGAAGAGATGCATGCTCCCCCAACCGTTGTTTCCACCTGGATTTGCACGAGTGACCACAAACATACATCCACTACACCAACTCACCGCGTGCATGCTACAATCAGTGATTGCGTAGTAGCAACCAGAGCCCATTATACAAAGGTGACAGAGTTTCCAACAATATGTTTGATTACTCAAACACCCCTTGAAATAAAATGTCATTTTATAACAACTTGAAGACCAAATCTTACTCATGATGTTGGCACAGGGGTAGATCCAGGGTTCAATGCTTCAACAATGCACCAAAAAGATCCTAACTACCAGCCCTTTTGGCAACACCTGTGAAGTAGGTGAAGTCTCACCCGAGGTAGAAGAAGGGGGGGTTACAGGACTTAGGTGTCTGTAACCAAGCTGGGACACAGATATGTGATTACAACACTTCACATAGTAAGTAATAACAACATGCATTACTTCATTAGCCTTATTCACATTGCATATCAAACCCTAAGTACAAATCGACGAAGTAGAAATAAATATCAAGCACTCTAACCATATAGCACATAGCACTGAACCAGATCTATCATTCATTCAACATCAATAAAGCACTTAGCATCCATAGATCTATCTACTATACATAACAATCAATGCACTAAGAAGATTCAAATCATAAACAACACAACACAAATCCAAACAACAGACACAAGATATACGTGGTTCACCCCAGTGTGGGGCTATGTCCACCAACTCCTTCATCTTATTTATTAGTCTTCAATATCTTACATTCATCTGCTCCTGTGCACTAAGCCACAGAGCCAAGCTTTGCACCATACATGTGATCTGTGCACTAAGCACTAGATCCACCTTCCCAAAATCAGGTCAAGGCAGAGAGCCAACTCCTTTATCAAGCACAGAGCCTTACATACACAGTCCATTGTACAAAGAAAATCAGAACTACTTGCAGTTAGCCACTACTTTCTCTTGCAGTTAGCTAAATTTCCCTTTTTACATTACATTATTATTTATTTATACTTTTACATTCCTTACAAAAAGGCCTAATCATGGGTAAACCCATGGGATGAAATCCCATAAACCCTAATACAAAACCCTAATGAACCCCTTGTTGGGTCCACAAAACAAGTGAGATCCCATGATCTCAGCTTCGCTTGGGTACTCCATCTTCGACCACCCTGTTGAATTCCAAAAAATGGTAAAACCTGACCAATGTTTCCTCAAAATTGGTCGAGGGCCAACAAGCCCCCAACGCTCACCTGTGACTCATCCCGATTCACTCAGATATGGGAAACGCTACTTCGAAGGCCTCGAGCTTAGCTTGAGCTACCTTGACTTGCTGCTTCGCCTGAGCCTCCTACTCAATGAGCTCTTGGATCATTTTCTCTATAATAGGCCCTTCCAAGCATTGTTCCACTGTCGCAACCACTTGGTCTAATTGTGAGCCTTGTCATTCAATCTCTTCAAACACTGTGCAGGCTTCATCCTGCACCAGTTTTAGCCTATGTTTGACTTCCATTACTCTGCCCTAGATGGCAGTAATCTGTTGCTGCACCTCATGTTGTTCCTAAGATCTCTTCATTCTTTCTACCACAATGAGTAGCTTCATATGTGCCTACTGCTATGCCTCCTGTAGATATGCTTCTAGTTTCCTCAGCTCTGGATATTCTACGAGGCATTCATAAGTCTGCGCACTTATGTTGCTCAACTATTTTCATTCTGAGGCGAGGGCTTTGATCCTTCCTACTGCGTTCTTAGAGGCTTCCTCCCTCTAGTCGCTCACTTCCTGTGGAGTGCTTATAACTGCTTGGACTTCCAACTCTGTTATCCTTGCTTGAATATGCTAGATGGTCTTAGTGAGCTTCACCACTTGAAACTCAACCAACTCCCATTCCTCCTATGCCCAACTTGGCATAGATTGACATGCTCTGCTCATTGCCTCTTTGACTATGGCCCGTTCTGCGAGCAACTTCTCATTTTCTTTCTGTAGATTCACTTTGTCTTCCTGGACCATTGCCTAAAATTCTTCTTTCTCATTCTCATAGGCGGTTACACAGTACCGCTCTATGTGTAATTGCTCCAAGACCTCCTCTTTTTCTTGTTTCAAGGCTGCTATAGCCTTCTCCTTTTCTTCTTGGGCTCCCTGAAGTCGAGCCTCTGTTGCATATGTAAGTCTTCAAATTTGGGCTAGTTCATCCCCCAACTCCGTGGTCTCTAATGAGGAAGGCACAATAGGGACTGAGTGGAATGAACAAATAGCTTCATGTACTTCACTGAGTTCCTTTTCTATCCTGCCATATAGTTTGTCCTGCTTCACTCTGTATCTCTACAAGATGTCCTCAGAAGCATCCTCCATGGCTCCATGGAACAAATTGATATCATCCTCTGTGTGTGTAGCCTCTAGCTGGGGCTTATTGGCACATGTCTTCTTTCTTGCCGAAGGTTTCTGTAGAGAAACCTTCCTTTTCTACGGATTTGTTGTTTCAGTGGGGGGGCCTTTCGACAGTGTATCTTTTCCTTCTCCTTTCTTTTCTCCTTCATCCCCTTCTCCCTGTCTGTCTACTTCATCTCCTCCTAGGGAGCCAAATCCATTGTCTTCATAGGCACTGTCCTCCTCATCAGTCTCTATATTCTGGACTTCCTCCTTTTTCTTCTTCTTCTCACTGGTCTGTCCAACATGCTTGATTCGAGTGACCAAGGGACTTCCTATGATATCAACGTCAGAGAGTTCTGCATCTGCAACCGGTACAAGGAACTCCTCTAACCATTCCTTGGTTATCTTATCCCTATCTTCGTCGGTCAACTTATAATAAGATTGTATCTCTTCCTTTCTCTGACCCTTGCACACAATGATATATATGAAATGTCGATCAATGTGAAACTTGGCTATATGTTTGTATTGGTGCAAAGTGTGCAGTGTCATGCATGGGAATGACTCTATGGAAACCTTCAATTGCTGATAATATGCATGGAACACTATGTTCGAATTCCATTGCTTCAACATGTCATTTGTGTACCATAATGTCTAAAATCTAGTTGCCAATGGCTTCGATGGTTAAATTTCTGGAAAATTTGCTCCCTCGGGCATTTTACAAGCGACAAATGCAATCAGTACGAGTATCCAGTTGAAGTGGAGCTCGTATCCTTGATCCTGCACTTAGTGGCAGTCTTTCGCAAGATCGTTGACGAGGTAGCTCGCCCAATTCATATGCATCCCCTCCAGGCATTTACCTACGAGGTCCACCACGAACCCAATGACTTGTTTGGGGTGGTTCTTTCTGACGTTCTTTATAGCTATGAGTTGGCAAGTGAGGTGCACTATGCCATCCTGGATAGAGGCTAACTTGTATCCTCACTTTCCTTTTTCAACTTCACCGTATGCCTCCTTTATGCATTGTGCCAGGGAGCGAACTGAGGCCTTCCCTAGGTAGAACTGCTGAGGGTTAGGTCCCTACATGCTCAATCCTGTAATCAAGTGGATTAACATCGAATCTAGAGTAATCCTCCTATCGAGCCACAAATATCCACCATGATAGCATGACAAGAGGATTTTAACACAAGCGTTAACCTCCTGATGTCAGCCAAAATGAGGAATCTTCATTACATTGATTATAGTGGACTACACCATCTCCTTTATCCATGACTGGGTGATAATGCAAGGCTTCTTCCCAGTAGTCTTTGTTAAGTATCGGTGAGGTGTGAACATGGCATAGTTCTTTCTGTCTCCAAGGTTGAAGTCATTGTCTTCAAAGATAGGATTTGTCCCAACTAGCTTCCAACTACGCGTATTCCCTTTGGAATGTATGTAGTGATCAAAGTGTACTCAAAGTCCCATGGAATATTTTCACAGTTAACTGCGCCAACCAAAGGTGGGATATAATCCAGTAAGATCGACGGGATCTTCTTCGCATTAGCCAGATTGCCTTGTTGCTTGGTTGGGGGTTAGTATGGCTAGAGAGACGTCCAGTTGAAGGGGAAGCCTGCAGTCCCCTAGTTGATGATGCCTACACTCCTTCAGACATATCTCTATCAGTCATGAACTTCCTAAGAACCTCCTCGATGAACTTCTCTAACTCAGTGGGTTCTCTCGACATTCGAATTTCTAATAGATAGGTCAGGGTAGGTGGACATATAAGCGGGGTAGTCAAACACACAACGATGTCTAGCTTCTGATAGCATAGCTAGACACACAATCAAATCTCTGTTAGAAACGTTAATAACGGATGGAAAAAAGTGGTCCCAACGGAGCGTCCGATGGGTTAAACAAGCGGGGCCTCATAATAGACTCTTCCAATGGGCAGGAATCAATGCGAATATTTTCGTTATGGCGCGGTCTCAACATCCAACGACGGTCTATCTGCCCATAAATGAATTTTCTAGCCATTCTAGAGTGTCGGTCTAATGGTCGATCCACCTCCAACGATCATATAGCTTCGTCGAGTCGAAGTCCCATTCTGCATGGTCCTGTTGTTCCGACGAGGTTCAAATCCTGCAAACCTACCTCTTGAAAAGTCTTCCATTTGTTCTTTGTAGCCTCTTGAATATTTTCTAACTTGGCTTTCTTCTTATTGATCTTTCTTGCTTTCTTTCCTGTGATCTGAGTCTCTCTAACTGTTTTTGGAATCCTCTTTCCATTCTTATTATTATTTTCTCCTATCATAGTGACCTCACAGTGTTGATGTTCTCTCAAAGGGTTCTAGGTCAATATCCCTTCCCTTACCACTTCTTGGGTGGATATAATTTCTTCTTGCATGGATAGGTCCTTCAAACCTTCTGTTGGCACAGAGGCAGACCCAGGGTTCAACGCTACAATTGCGCACCACAAAAAACCTTAACTACCTACGAAGACAATGAAGTCTCACCCAAGGTAGAGGCAGGGGTGGTTGCAGGACTCAAGTGTCTACAGCCTAGCTGGGACACATATCTATGATTACAACACTTAATATAGCACTTAGCAGTCAATATTCATTAGTCCTTATCCCTTACTCACTTTGCAGGTAAAAACCCTAGTTATAGAACAATACCGTCTTCAACCAGATCTAAGCATATCTAACCATTCAACACATAGCATCAGACAGATCTAGCATTCATTCACATAGAAAGAACTCAACATTCATATATCTCTCTATCATACATCAAGAATAGTGCACTAAGAAAATAGATACATAACGACATAAACAACATAACACAAAGTACCATAACACAGGATATATGTGGTTCACCCCCAACGTGGGACTACGTCCACCAACTCTTCTTCTTCTTTATTTGCTTTCTTCCAATCTCCTTACATGCACAGAGACAGAAACCAACTTTGCATAGGACAAGATATCTGCGCACACCTTGCCAGATCCTCCTTCCCCGATTTAGGTTAAAGCACAGAGCCTTTCCACAGTCTGTGCATAAAGCACTTAAAAACACTTGCACTTAGCTCTGCAAGCCTTAACATAGTATCCACAAAGATAACATTAGCACTAAGCCAACGACTTACTAGGTCTCCTCTTACATCGCCTAGGCTACTTATTTATACATTACAAATGAGGCATAAACATGGGTAAGCCCATGGGCCGACATCCCATACCTGTTACATAAACCCTAATCCCAAAAATCCTGTAAAAGGGGGTGAGATCGTGTGATCTCCGCTTCGCCTAGGCACTCCATCTTCGACTATCCTGTCAAAGTCCCAAAAATGGTCAAAAAATGACCAAGGTTCTCCAAAACTTGGTCAAGGGACAATAGGCCACCAACACTCATATGTGACTCATCCCGAGTCACTCTGATATGGGTAATTCTTCTTTGAAGGCCTCGAGCTTGGCTCAAGCTCCCTTGACTTTCTGATTTTCTAGAGCCTCCTACTCGATGAACTCCTGAATGATTTTCTCGGTGACAGGTCCTTCCAAGTGTTGTTCCACTGTGGTGAGCACTTGTTCCAATTGTGCACCTCGTCCTTCAATCTCCTCAAAAAGGGTGAAGGCTTCATCTTGCACAAATTGGAGTCTCTGGGTTACTTCCATGACTCTACTCTAGATGGCATAGACCTGCTGCTGAACTGCATGTTGTTCCGGCGACCTTTTCATCCTCTCAACCACTGAAAGAAGTTTTAGCTGCACTTGCACTGTCAATGCTTGTTTCTTTTCCTCCTGGAGTTGTGATTCTATTGTTCTTAGCTCTAGGTCCTCTTCAATGCGCTCATAGGTATGTGCACTTCGGTTACTGAGTTCCTTGCATTCTAACGCCAATGCCTTGATTCTTTCAACTATGCTCCGAGCAGTCTCTTCTCTATGGTCTTTCACTTCCTGTGGAGTGCTTGGTACTACTTGCAATTACAGTTCTACTACTCTTTCTTGGAGGTATTGGATGGCTTCAACGAGATTCCCCACTTGGATCTTAGCTGGCTCTTCTTCTGCCGGTGTCAATCCTGGCACTGAGCGAAGTGCTTGAGTAATTTCTTCTTTAAATCCAATCTTCTTTGTGAGTAGTTGATCATTTTCTCTCTGGATCTGTGCTCTGTCCTCTTCAAACTTTGCTCAGAGGTCATCTATCTCTTGCTTGGAAATTCGACTTTTCTTGATGGCTTCCTCCTTTTCTTTCTTCAGGGCCTCTGTGGCTTGTTCTTTTTCCTCCTGTACTCGCTGAAGGTGAGCCTCTGTTGCATCTTCTAATCTATAGAGTTGGGCAGGCTCATCTCCTACTTTTATATCCCCTGATGAGAATGTTGCAGTAGACACTGCACGACTCAAATAGAGAGCCTGTTGTACCCCTTTGAGCTCTGCCTCGATCCTGTCATACATGGTTTCCTGTTTGGATTCATTTTGCTGCAAAATTTCCTCTGAGGTGTTTGATACAACTGCAATGATAAGGTCAATATCATCCACTGTAAGTACAGATTGTAAGTGAGGTTTATTGGCTCTTGACTTCTTCCACGCTGAGGGTTTTTGTGGAGAAACATTTCTTTTCTTGGACGGTTTGGCCTCTATGTTGGGATATTTAGGTGGTGTCACTTCGCCCTGCTTCTTCTTGTCACCTTATTATTCTACTTCATCATCCCCTCCTCCTTGAGGTGAATCGGGCACAATTTCCTCCGATGTGTGGTTCTGCAATTCCGACGAGGTTCAATTTCTTCAAGCCTTCCTTCTGCGAAGTCTTCTCTGGACCCTCCTGCAATTTTTCTAGATTTTCTTTCTTCTTACTGAGTTTTATTTCTTTCTTTCCCATGATTTGCGTCTTTGGATTCCTCTTTCCATTCTTGTTCTTGTCTTCTCTTGGTATAATAACTTCGCCCTGATGAGTGTCTTTCATAGGGTTTTAGGGTAATATTTCTTCTCTTACTGTTTCTGGAGTAGGTTCTCTACTCTTCTGCATGGATAGGTTTTTTAAGCCTTCTTGTGTTCTTTCAAATTCGACAGCTAGGTCTCTAGTCCTCAGTTGCTTTGACTTGTCCTCCTGTTCCTCTATTAAGCGCACTATCATCCTAGTCAGGAAATCCCTTAATTATTTCTTTTTATATTCTATAGCTTCCTCTTCTTCTTTCCTTCTGATATGATCTTTCTCAATCCAAGGTTTTCCTAACATAAGTGCAAAAGGCATGGTTGTTACACATTATTTTGGTCACCATGATGATGATTCTACAAGCATGTGTTCAGGCTCTTAAAAGGATCTTTTTCATGAGAAAAATAACTGATTTCTTCCTCTACAAAACTGGTTTTTAGAAGGGCGTTGCAGGCTGCATGTATTACACAGTGCGGAAATGTCTGATTTCCGGAGGCTACTCTATACCTGGTTCGCGAGGTTTCCACAGGCTGTTATATAGGCAGGGTGCGGCGACGTTTGAAAGCTAAATAAAGGAAGAAGTTAATGAAGGTTCTATAAGGGAATCTTCTAGAATGTGAGGTGGCATCCGTATGGTTGGGATCCCTCTGGCTTCTCTGATTTGGTGGGATCATCCTCATCCCTTTAACCACTTCTCCTTCTCCTATATAATGATAGGTTTCTCATGGAAAAGGTTAAGCAATATTAAGAAAGGAATTGATGAAAGAATAGGTCGACGACTGTGTGAGGAATCTTGTTTCAATTGATGCTTGAGGTCTCCATTTGTCTATCAAGATTTTGTGGATCATCTTCATGCAAATTTCGGAGCAAGTGTATGTGTGTGTTGGAGAAAAGGACCACTGAAAGGGAACTTACGACATCAAGGCAGTTTAGTTGTATCTTCCACTTTTACTTAATATAATATGGTGGCATGTTTATTTCTCATAATATCATTCTCATTTTATTACATGACTCCTTGATCACATGTTTAAGTTTTCATTGAATATACTATTATTGCTTTCACTTTGGTTGGTTTGTGTCATTGCAGATCTGATCTCACAAGAGCACCGGAGCGAAGCAGGAACACCAAATATATAAGGAAGAGATATTCAAAGGTATGTCATTCATTCCTTCTTTGGTAGTAAATTCAATGATTGTAACTTAGAGAAAGCGTCATGTCCTATCTTGTTTTGTTCTAGATCTAGGTGGATCTAGGGAGAATAGTTTATGTCTTCATTCACCGATTTATCCAATAACATGACCACTTGTCAACATTGGATATAGCATTACATGTGCATGTGCATTTCGGGGCCATGGGAAGCGGTTTGGACCCACACCTCTTTCGGGCTCGAAATGCACCCCTTTCCACCACGTAGCCTCCTGCAAAAACCATGGTTTGGTTTTCATCCCACCCTTCGGGTTTTATCCTCTATGCAGCTTGTGGTGCCGAAAATATCGGTGATTGTTGATATGATCACGACCCGAGATCTGGGAGTGTTGAATACTTTAGCGCCTCCACCAAGACTTTGTCCATACACCAACCTTTGAGTCCCCCCAACTATGCTTAGAGATAGTGCCACATCGAACCTGTGCAAGGGAAAAACACCATTGTAATTGCATTTTCCTGCTTTATGCACTGATGGTTGTCACCTGCGAACCTGAACAACTGTATGTGATAACAGATCCCATGGAAGTAGATGGAAATAATAACATAGTTCAAGATGACGGGACAAATCAAATGATCCAAGACTTATTCGTTCATCCAGATGAGAATCATGGGGACAATAGTGATGGTATTTATGATGAACCTCTGATTGAAAAGGTAAATAAATGAATTTATAAAGGGTCAAGAGAAAATCTTCTCTCCACTACATTACTACTGGTGAACTTGAAAATTATGAATCATTTTTCGAACAATTGTATGACACAGATCCGAATTTATATAATATGTTTCTTCACATCTACATAAAGGTTGACTTTTCCCCATTTTTTTTAGTGTTAATTAATGTGTAAAATAAAAATGCAATATTTACAATTACTATTCTTTACATTAACTATTTATTTTTTATGTTTTATATTGTTAGGTGAATTTTTGTTACCCTCGTCAAATATTTTACCTCGCACATATCAAGATTTACATGCCAATATGAAAGACATTGGAATGGAGTTTCAAAGTATAGATGCATGTCCTGATGATCATATTATATATTATGGACAACATGCATCGAAAACAAAATGCCCGGTATGTGGTATCAGTAGATATCAAACCAATCAAGTAACAAAAATGGTCCCTTGAAAGGTTTCCCGGCATATTCCCATAATTCCACGTTTGCAACAACTGTTCAGGTGCTAAATCATAGCACAGTTTATGGATTACCATGCATGAAAGAGAATTGAACATGACATTCTTCAAATTACTATAGATGGTTATGCATTTAAGGAAATTGTTTCAAATTGGTTAGAATTTACAGATGAACCTCATAATGTTAGGATTTCATTTGCAACTGACGATGTTAATCCATTTGGAGAGCTTCGGTCTATTTACTCAGTGTGGCCTATTTTTGTTATAAACAATAACATTCCTCCTTGGATATCAATAAAGAGGGAGCACATAATGTTGACAATGATTATTCCAGGTGTTTGTTTACATTAATTTTTCAAATTTAATTTTTTCATTTTTCTCTTTTTTTGCATAACATCTTTTATTTATTTATTTACATATATATACATACCATGGTAGTAATTTAGTGTA
>WSFP011484800.1:0-15641 GCA_009831015.1 Picea engelmannii | reverse complement strand
CCTCATCCTATGAATTCTCTCCTAGTTGGAGACTACCTTAATTACATGCCCAAATTTACAGGGGAAGAGGATATAACTATAGAGGAACATATTGCAGCCTTTTATAGCTATGATGACAATCTTAATATTGAGAATGAAGATGTTTGGATGAGAGTTTTTGTACAAATCCTTGATGGTGAGGCTAGGAAATGGTTTAGGGGTTTAACTCGTAGATATATCACTAGAATTGAATCTCTAGATGATGCCTTTTTAAGGCATTGGGGAGATAAGAAAGATTTCTTATATTATATTATAGAGTTTGGGTCACTCAAGAGGAAAGAAGGGGAATCTGTTTCAGATTTTTCAAAGGGATTTAATAAAATGTACAACAAAATCCCCACAAACATTAATCCCACTGAAACTTCTGCCAAGATCACCTATGTCATTGCTTTTGACCCTGAGTTTTTCCTCTTGTTGAGAGAAAGGAGATCTACCTCTATATCTCATATGCAATATGTAGCCTTGGAGGTAGAATCTAATATATTGGCAACTGATAAGCTTAGGGGAAAAGATGATAGAGATAGGAGAAAAAGTAGGGCTGAAGCCTCAGCCTCTAATTCCTCTAGTGTTAATCCTCAAGTAGATGAAATAACAAAATTGGTTAAATCACTTTCTGCTGAAATGGAAAAGATGAAGCTTGAGGAAAAACAAAATTATAGAAACACACAAAATGTTTATAACAAAGGAAATTTCAGGAGACCAAATAATGCTCCTCGGGTCCTTCAAAGAGATCAAAGAAATATGGATGACCAAACATTCCAAAACCCTCTCCAAAACAACATGGTTGATGATGAAGTAGGAGAGGATGAAGAAACATATCCAAAAATTCATTGTGTGGGTGATACCTCTCCATCCCCTCATCTAACTCAGTCTCCATATGAGGAGTCACTTATGGACAGTCAATTGAATGAATTGAGTAAAGGGGGGAAAGCCAATGAAAATCCAAATAAATACAACTTAAGGTCAAAAAATAAGAAGGGGAAGCCTAGCACATCAGATCATCCCACCAAAACAATTTTTTTTTATTAAAGTTGTGATTTCTAGTAGCAAATAAAAAGAGGAACAAAACTCGCAAACAATGATTAAGACCCCTATTTTAGAAATCAAGGATATTTTGAAATCTCCCTCTCCTTTTATCTTTGAGAATTAAATTCAAAAGATAAAAATCCTAGTACCATTTTTAGAGCCGATTAAAAATGAAGAGTTTAACAAATATCTTTCCAAGATGCTGCAACCCGAATCTTCTTCCAATTGCATTGACTCAATGAACCTACAAGATGAAAAAATAGCAGTCATATTGAGACCTTTGGTAGAATATAGGGATGACTCTTCTCCTCCATTATACACATCATTGAATATTCACGCTAAAGTTTTTCACAATTGCTTGATGGACTCAAGTGCATCTCATAACCTTATGCCTAAAACTGTCATGGATGAGCTTGGTTTGGAAATTAAAAAAACCTATCTTGACCTATACTCTTTTGACTCCATAAAAGTGAAATGCCTTGGAGTGATCAAAGACCTGGTTTTCACCTTGTTTCAATTGCCCATGAAGAGTGTGGTCATGGATATTGTGGTGGTTGATGTCCCCCCTAAGTTTGGGATGCTATTATCAAGGTCTTGAATCAAGAGACTAGGGGGAAATTTTCATATGGACCTTTCATATGCCATTATTGTTGTATTTGGAGGAGTGCATAGAAGGATTTATAGTGAAGCACAAATAGCTTACATCATTAGTGATGAAGCTAATCCTACAAATCACCCCATTTTTGCAATTGATATTGATTTAGGATCCAATATTTTACAGGTCATTGATGCTCCTCAATCACCTATTGAAATCAAAAAACAACCTATTAAAACTTGTGAGATGCCTCCTCAAAATAGCCTAGTGTGGAAGTTGTTTCTTGATGGGGCCTCTTCTAAATAAAGTGTTGGTGCTGGAGTGGTCTTTATTTCCCCAACTCAATAAATCATATCTTTGTCTTATAAACTAGAATTTGAAACTACAAATAATGTAGCAGAGTATTAGGCTCTTGTTTTGGGTTTGAGAGCTGCTAAAGATATGAATATTGAAGAGTTAGTAGTGTTTGGAGATGCTGAACTAATTTCACATCAAGTTAAAAATCGGTATCACGCTAAACACCCCAGGTTAAGGACTTACATAAATGAAGTTTGGGATCTTATTGAAAAATTCTTGTTAGATTTTAATATCTCTTTTGTTCCAAGAGAAGAAAATACTATGGCAGATTCTTTGGTTGTTTCTGCAAGTAATTTTAAAATTCCTTTGTCCCCCAAAATCAAATATGATGTGGAAGTGAAGTATAGACCCTCTATACCTAACAATGTCAAACATTGGAAGGTCTTTGAGGATGATCTTGAGATTAAAAGGTTTCTGGAAACTGTGGAAGAGTTTTCCACTCTTCATATTGATCAAGATCATGATGATACAAAAATCCCTCATGGTGATATTTTCCTATATAAAAATGAAGACCACAAGATTGCCCAACTTCCCAGTAACCATATCCCAAAAGGATTGGTTCCTTTGGAGAGATTATTTGACATAAATTATGTTGTTGTGAAGGTGAAAGGTTCAAATGAAGAAGTTGATGTGACATAATGCAACCTACATACAAAGAAAAATCCAAAATATGTCAAATTATCTAGCAGTTTATCAAAGGAGCAAAGTGTTGAGTACTCAACACACTCTAAAAATAGTTTGTTACCATTTACTTTTTTGGATACCACTCGATCTTTTGCATTGACCTTTTTCACTTCCATATGAAACCGATACCTTCTCTTATCTTATATATTTCATGATTTAATTAATTAAATATTGCTTGAACATTCAACAAAGAGTCATCTTAAATCTGAAAGAGACTTAATTACTACTCAAGGAATCAGCGACCCAGAATTTTCCCCGACTCACTTGAGAAATTCGGCATCGACGAAAGTTAAAGATGGAAAAAAATCACTTGGGAAGTAAAAGTAGATGAATACCAACCTTCATCGATGTCGACCGATGAAAGCATTTCTTTCCTATGAATAAACCTCAGGAAGGATTTTTCCAAAGGCCGATCCATTTGGTTTCGGCAAAAAGATGTAATAATAAGCGCTGCGCAAAAGGAAGAGTGACACCGCCAACCACCGATACCTGAAACATTTTTGACGAAAAAATCTCATAAATATGAAGGCCCGTTGAGAATTTGTGTACTTGAACTTCCCCTGATCACCAACCCCAATATCATCGACATCAAAATTTTTGTCAAGAGAATATCAATATAGGTATACACTCTGATAGTAGCTGATCCCCAATCTATAGGTCGAGGTGATGTGACATGACAAGACGTTTAACCCCTAACTGCATCAGGTACGCCACATTCAAATCTATTAGTTATTTCATAAGATCATGCATTAGTTCCTAATTTGTGGGCAACTCAAAAGGAACCGTTAAACCCGCTGATACAATGCACCTTCCTCCGCGCCTCCGTCGTCGACTAGTTAAGATTTATCCACAGAAATCTGACAGTAGTTTATTTTGAATCTGCATTCATTACTCATATTAACTAATTGATATGAATGGTAGTACCTCTCCAGTTATATCGTATTCAATTCATTGTGTATGATCCTATTCTGGGCAGCAAGAAATTCAGGATAAACAAAAGAGCGAAGGTAACAGTCCAGAGGCAACATCCAAAGTTCAGTGAGTATTAAAAAATTGTCTTGGCTAGAGTTACAGGTATGTATCCACTAATGGTTCTTACATTCTATTTTTTTTATGTCCTCACCCAATGCTACTCTGTATACATGTTTAAAGGGAATTCATTTTTATTTGCAAGGACAATGCCTCCTAAGAATCCCTCCACTAGGAAATCACCGAGAGCCCCAAAACTGCAAGAATCAGAAGTAGGAGAGGGTTCCTCCCCAACAGTTGAAAGACAATTAGATTTTTCTTCCAAGCCAATGCCTGTCATTAAAATGATCACCAGGGAGGCCTTTGTCTAGCCCCCATCTTTCGGAGACACAGAGGCAAGTATTAGAGCCAAGGTGGCCTTTCCTCCCTGGGAAGAAGTTTTCAAGAAAATCAAAAAGGAAGAACCCCTCAAATATACCCCGCACAATGATCCTGATACAAGGAAGCTCGACAATGAGGTCCTCCCCAATATTCACAAGGATTATATTCACATGGTGGCAAGCCGGTCTTCGATCTTTCCTTTCATTGAGCTCATGTAGTGGATTATTGACCATGCTGATGTGAAAAAATGTTTGATTAATGATGATAACGATGAATGAGTCAGGGTATTCCTGCCATCATAGGTTTAGAGTTAGTATAAGCTCATATATTATGAGCTAAAACTGAGCACTGATTTCATCTTGAGTTTCTATGCATCACACAATACCAGGAAGATCATGGCATCTTGGTGGAGAGAAGACAAAAAATTCTTGAACCTGACTGCTGGTTGGTATCCAACAACCAATCTCAGGGAACCATACATATATATCATGGCTCTACTTTGCAGGTTACATGGGGAGAAAGACTACTCCTGATTTTCATAGGCTTGGATGCCTCTGGATTTTACAGTTGCCATTTCATGCATAGGCTTCAATTGGGGTGTCATCATCTCCAAACAGTTGATCACCTGCATAAGACAGGCTCAGGTGTTGAAGGAGGGAGATACCCTTGCCTTCTACATGGCCTTGTATCTACTGGACGTCATCTATGTCAGGAACGCTTTTGCTGGGATGAACCTGAATTGGCACTCTTCGGAGCTCGCGGTCCATGTATACTTCATCATCCTATGGGAAACTAGTTACAAGAAATCCTATGTTGTTATCTGTGATCAGTTTATTGGATGCATTTACTTCTTTCTCTTCAAGAAAGAATGTCCTATATTGTCAGATGAAGCAAAGAAGGTTATAGCCAAAATTGGCCACTGGTATTTAGATGAACGAGAAACCTACATCAGGGTTTTCAGTGCCATAGGGGCACCCCACTTATTACCCATTTATGTTCCCGACCGACTAGTGTTAGGGGAAATTTTCTATCAAACCATCCTGGAAGGATACAATGCAACTTTAGTAAAAGACAAGAAGTAGGATTTTATACTGTATGGGTTTCATATCGGCTTCTGCATGGTCAAAGACACCATGCATGCTAAACAACTTGGGCTAGGTCAATTGGAATTTTGGTTCCAAACTGGTCGATTTCGCAAACACAATCCCAAGGGATTGGTCCTACAACATGCGTCACAGGTATCATCCTGTTGGCCTTATGCCCATGACTAGTTTGAGGATGAAATTTTCATTGAGAATGATCTAGACTAGAATATGGTGGCATCCAGGAAAGTTGGTCCTCGAGCAACCAGGTTTAGAGCTATGAGCTACGAAGAACATACAATGTTTTTGGAGCAGACAGCTCAAGAGATCAGTAGGACCCGTCAAGGAGAAACAACATATGAATTGGATGAAGGAATAAGTGATCCCCAAGGAGACATTGAATCCACGGGAGTTCATCAGGAATCCCCGATACACATCAGGGATTCTCTTGAAGTTAAAACTACACCAAAGATGGCAGAACTCTTGTACCAACAAAGTTAGTTGCTAATGAAACGAATGGAGGATAACCCGCAACTCACCGTAAGTCCTGCGATTTCAACTACCATCCAAAGTGTCTCGACGGAGCCAATTCGCCCCGACTCCTTAAATCCTGATAACACCAATGGATAAAATAACCCTGAATCCCCAACAACACTGGTCAACTCCCCAGAAGGCAAAAGAATTCCTGTAGAGATAGGTCGGGTGTCGATAGAAGCACAAGTGCCTAATCTCCTAAGAAAACTTATGCAAGTATATAGTGATGACAGAAGTCTGGAGCAGTCTCACGGCTCCCCGGTGGATGTCCAAGAGGAGGAAAGCCCAGAGAAAACCCCTTCCCTTGAGCCTGAAGTTCAAGTTCAAGACAAGGAGGTCTTGCAAAAGGAAGGAGAAGCTGAAAGTAGCCTCAACATGAAAGACTCCGATAAATTGGAAACTGAGGCAGATCTGAGTGACGAAATCGAGTCCAGGGGGATAAAGAAACAATCTCCACAAAAGGAAGTCGACAGTCCTACGACCGAAAAGCAAGTAGGGGACGAGTCTATACCCGACACCTATATTTTACCCAGTATTTAAATCCCCCGACAAGCGACAAGTAGGGGTCGGATCTACAAGGAAAAGTGAGGAAGTTTGGGAATCCACTCTTGAACAGATATACAACACTGGAAGCCTGGGAAACAACCTCACATGGGGCGATCAACAGATACCTGAGCCGGTAGATGAGGTAGCAGACATATATGCGATCTCCTATGATCTAAAAATAAAGGCCATCGTTCAAAGGATGAAAAATAAAAGAAGGATCACCTTGGATCACTCCATCTTAGTAACTAGAGAAGAGAACTTAATCAACATAGTAGACACTCGTACATCTGAACTAATTGGCGTGGGAAAATACCTCTCTGATGTCACCCAGGATAGAGCCAGGAGGGATGAAAAATAATTAGCTACCACCCTAAAGGAGCTCAAACACTTGCACCATCTGGCTGAGTACTACAAAATCACTATGTGGACCACTGTGTATCTGAAAAGTGAGTTCAACGGAGTGTACAACAAGTTCAAGAAAGAAAGGAACCTGTTAACCACAAACATATTCGAGTTCCAGGAAGACACTCTCATGGAACTCACAATGTGCAAGGAGATGGACAGATGGCATGAAAAGGCACAACAAGCGATAGAGAGACTCAAATATATTGAGGCAGTTCAGTAAGGTCAAGAAAAGGAAAGACATGGCATTCGGCTGGTAGGAAAAAGTAGTCTCGACCACATGAAGAAATATGTCAAGTACTGGGCTAAGATGTCTCAAGACCCACACCAAGAAATCCAAGATCAATGGGCCAAGTGCCAGAAACACTGGGGTGAAATTAATAAAGTGATGAAGGATGTCGGTCTCCCCGAGTTCGACACTCCAGATGAATTTATCAACCTGAGTGACGTGTTCAAGATACATGCCGAGAAAGACTCGCTATAGGCTGAAGAGTGCGCAAAGGTCACCAATGCAAAGCCAAAGCAAATACAACAATTCGTGGAACACTCAATCAGAGCTCAAGCCATGTTGCAACAACTGAACTCCATTTTTGTGAAGTACTGAGCGCATGCAGTGGATATTAGAGAATTATATGCTGCCCCTATGGAACAACACAGGTTCCCATGGGCTCAAACCTGTGAAGATCTGTTTATCAACTGGTCTGAATATGAAAGAAGTCACCCTTTTCAGGAGACATCCTGGGTGGACTGTTAAAGAAACTGTTGGATGATCACGCCACGTGGCGATTTTTGTTTGTCTTGAACTATATTTATCCATTAATTACAGTTAAACTTTATATTATAAATAGAGACATCGACCAATGAACAAAGGGTCGATGGTTGCTGTAAGAAATATTTCTTTTTGGTTGTTAAGACTTATTTTGAGACTGCTATGAATTGAGAAGTCCTTCTGGACCAGAGACAAGCTATTTTCATCAGATGTATGTGATTGGAATTAGAGAAGAACTAATTCCTATCCTGTTCATGAATGATGTAGTAAATGAGTAAGAGGAATTGATTCTGTTGTCAAGTTATCTGGTGCAATGTTTTGATGTTCTTTGATTTAATGATGAAGATGAATCGTTGTGTTGTTATGTGATGAATGTTATGGTAGATGAATTATTTTGATTACCATGATCTTGATTACATGTGTGTTTTCTTTCTGTTAATTAGTTTTTCTCAAACAGTAATTGAATGCTCATTTGGTTAATGTATTAGTACTAGGCCCTTTGGCATAACATCACTGTCTGGATGTTTGAGCAGCAGGTTATCCCAAGCTCAGCCTCTTCCCCAGTAGTTAAACTCAATCTTATTACTTGTCAAGTTGGTTTATACCAGCTTGCATCTCTCAAACCAGTCTCACCCAAGAGAAGATATAGAAAAGAATAGTCCTAACTGAAGGAAGAACCTTCACAGAAAAACACAAATCCCATCGATAATTTGGCTGGATCACAAGATCTGGAGAACCATTCCATCTCAAACGCTATAGAGTCTAATTGGGCCTCGATGGCGGGTTTGGGTCCTACTGTTGAGTCAAGGGATTTAGGGACCATCAACACAAATGGTTGTGTATGTGAAGTTATAAAAGGAGTTTGCTAATGTATTTTCTTGGAAATATGAATATCTACAAACTTATGATACAAGCATCATTGAACATAAGATTTCTTTGAAAGATGAGACCAATCCATTTAGGCAAAAAATTAGACAGATAAATCCCATGTTGTTTCCTATTATGGAAAAGGAAGTTAAGAAGTTGCTTGATGCCAAGATCATCATACCTTTAAGGTACTCCGAGTGGGTATCTAACTTGGTCCATGTGAGGAAAACGAATGGTGAAATAAAACTTTGAGTTGATTTCATAAATTTGAACAGAAGTTCCAAGAAAGATAATCACCCCTTGCCAAATATGGAGCATATTTTACATAGGGTAACTAGTTTAGCAAGGATGTCTATGACTGATGGCTTCTCAGGCTACAAGCAGATCTTTGTCCTGCCTAAAGATAGAGAGAAGACAACTTTCACTACTCCTTGGTTTACATTCATGTATGCTAAAATTCCCTTTGGACTAATGAATGCAGGAGCAACCTTTGAGCGAGCAATGGATATTTCCTTTATTGGGGAGAAGGACAAATTTTTAGTCATCTATCTAGATGATATTACAGTATTCTCAATATATGATAAGGAATATTATAATCATTTGAAAAAGGTTTTCCTGAAGTGTATAGAGTTTGGTCTCTCTCTCAATCCTAAGAAGTCTTTGTTTGCTATGAAAGAAGGCAAGTTATTGGGACACATTGTATCAGTATAAGGGGTAAGGATTGATCCAAGTAGAGTAGAGGCCATCCAAATTTTGTCTCTTCCTAGATCCAAGAAGGAAGTCCAGTCTTTCTTGGGTAAAATAATTTTTTTGATACGATTCATCTCTAACTTTGTTGAATGGGTTAAGTACATCACATCTATGCTTAGAAAAGGGAATGAGGTGAAATGGACTATTGAAGCTCAGAATTCTTTTGACCAAATAAAACAAGCATTGACTGAAGCACCTATTCTCATCATCCCTGATTACTCAAAAGAATTTTTGATATTTTCTTTTGCCTCACATGACACATTGGTTGTTGTCCTTCTTCAGAAATTACAGATGGGATGGAACAACCTATTTCCTTTTTTAGCAAGGCATTGAGGCATGCAGAGATGAGGTATGATATTATGGAAAAGAAGGCTTATTCTTTGGTTAAAGACCTCAAAGCCTTCAAAGTATACATTATGCATTCCAATATTATTTCCTATGTCCCATTAGCCTCTGTGAAATAAATAGTTATCTAGCCTGACATAGATGGAAAGAGGAGCAAGTCGATTGCCAAAAATTTTGAGTTTGACCTTGAAATTAAGCCTACTAAGTTGGTGAAAGGCCAAGGTTTAGCTATATTGTTGGATGAATCAAATTGAAAAGTACTGGGGGTTAATTTCATGAACTTAAACTCTAAAAATCAAAAAACTGATATCCCTGTCAAAATATCTCATATCTGTCCCAACTTGGCAGAATGCACTTGGTACAAAGACATCATTTATTTTCTACAAAAGTTGCAGCCTCCTGATGGTTTGGAGAAGAACAAGTTAAGAGATTTGAAGATAAAGGAAATCATATATTGTCTCATTGATCACATATTGTATTGGAAAGATCCTCTAGGGGTTCTCTTGAGATGTCTAGATCCACAGGAGGCTCAAAAGGCCATGACTAATTTTCATGAAAGGTTGTGTGGGGGTCATCACTTTTGGATTGATAGATTTACTACAAAGAGATCACTAGGGGTTAATTTTACCTTATGGACTGATAGATTTACTACAAAGAGATCACTTGGTATTTCCCCCTTTCAGCTTGTATTTGAGATTGAATCTGTTTTTCCTACTCATCGTTCCTTTCCTGTGAAAAATTTCCTTCAAGATCAACAAGGAGAACAAAATGATATGGTAAGAAAGATACATCGGCTAGTAGAAGTACAACAGACCGAAGAGCAGCTCCTTGATAAAGCATAGAGCCATCAACAGAAGATCAAACGAGCTTTTGATAAAAAGGTAAACTAAGAAGATTTCTAGCTGGGAGATTTGGTGCTCAAATGGGATGCACCCAAGCAAGACAAAGGAAAATATGGCAAATTCGAAGCCCTGTGGATTGGTCCTTTCAAGATTTATGAAGTTTTTCAAAATAATACTTATAAATTGCAGAACTTGGAGGATTTTGAAGTTTTTGGTGGCCCTTTTAATGGGAACTTTCCAAAGAAGTATTTTTCGTGAGCCATGAGTGGTTGTCCCATCCATTGAAAATATCACTTTTTATTTTTCTTTATATTAGAATAAATGACCCCAAAGTCCTAGGATAGGACACTGAAACTGCTTGTTCTTGGTAGCTCACATGGAGCATGTTGTCCCCTTTGGAGACAATGTTATCACATGAAGTTTTTAAGGGTCACACGAAGTTGTGATGGGTCAATTTATCCTTATATTTTTATTTTTTATCCTTAGTCTTGTTTAATCTTTACTTTTGATCTCCTCCTTATGGTTTTCTTAGGTCTTAGCACAAATAAATTAAGGTTGATGTTGGACCATACATTTGGTTTATATATTCATCTCATCACAATATTAGACAACCATCACCATCATCCTTATGCCACCACTACCCTGACATGTCACCACTTCCACTATGCGCTTAAAACCCTCCACTTTGTCTCTCTACCCATTATAAGGTCAAATCAAATTCATTTTAGTACACTGCCATCTCATTAGGACATTTCATAGTGCATCTCAAGTACATATTCCCTCATTACCATTATTTCACTTATGTGGCTTGTGTCAACTGATCTTCTAGTTTTCAACATTCATGATTTAAAGGAAATAATTTGGGATTTAGTCATTTAAGGATATCTAATGTTTTCCTCAAATATTTCAAAATTGCTCCTAGATTGGTGCTGTAGAAAATGATAAGTTCAAATAGACACTGCAGAATCTGTTGCCAACTAGTTGGTGAAGGTGAATTGGAGGTTAGACCTGTTGCAGGAGGCTTCATCCAATCTGAAACATATCTACTTTTAAGCCATAGTATCCAGGTACTCCATGAGCTATTTTAATCCTTGTGTTATAACTCTAAATTGCACCACACATGCTTACCTGGCATAAGGCCATCTCATATCCCTTCTTTGCCAAAGCACTGCTGAACAACTCTTTAAAAAACCTCTTTTATAAAGGCCCACACGCCCTACTCCATTACTGCATGCATGTACATGCTAGCTAACCTAAGACAACCCGTGTGGACTGAAAAAAACACTAAAAAAGGAAAGTTACCGACGAAACACAAAAGCTATGGGTGAGTTAACTAAAACTCCCGGCGATGCATGGCCGAGAGTTCATCCAAATACCCAGCTCCTTCTAGCCTATAAAAGAAGGGGTAGGGGTCCCATTTGGAAGAGGAAAAATATAGCAAAGAAACCCTACCCGTTTGTGCATTCCCATTGTCCCAACCCTTTGAATCTATGTCTTTGCAGTCAGTAGCTTAGGATTAATCTTACCTTTAGCTTGCTTTTTCTCATTTAAAAAGTTGTTATAAAAATAATTTTTTTATTTTTAAGGTTTTTAAACAAGTGTGAGAGTCATTTTTTTTAGTTGCTAGTGTGTGATTTCTTGAAAGTGATTCTCTACGATCTACGATTAGGCTAGAATTGTTTTTCTTGGTTTTTGCTTGTTGGTATTTTTCCTTTTTTTTCTTTATTAGCATTTAAATAAAAAAAAATCTCTTTTCATTTTCTTGTTTGGTTGAAGAGTGTGTTTCTGCATTATTAGCCAAGGAAAAGTCATTTATTTCATAATTTTTTGCAGTTCACTTAGATCATAAGTAGCTCGTAGTCGAGTGAAATTACTTTTGAGTTTGTTGTCCAAAATCTTAGAAAATAAAAAATAAAAAATAAATTTGAAAAGTTGTTGAAATTTTGCATTAAGAAAAAAATTTGTTTCTATATTTTTACTCATTTTTTCTTTCATATTTTACACATCATCAGTTTCACTTCCATACCCCTTGACATAATACAAATCCATAAAATTAACGCTAAAATCTAAAATTTATTAGACTTTCATGTTTGTAGGGTTATCCAACTAGTTGAGGATTAGGGCCTTGGATTAGGTTGGAGAGGAAAGTCTTCAAGGCCATTTCAAATCAAACATTGGAGTCTGAGTTAGGGAGTTTCTAAGTCTAGTATCGTGGAAGTTTTTTAGAACCCCCCTCTAACAAAGGAGATAAACACGAGGTCACGTGCAGAAAGGTAGCAGAGATAACCCCTCCAAAGTTGGACCAATCGTAGTGGAGAACACATATAGAGGGCTTGTCTTGGGATTCCGTCATTTGCATTTTACATGGGTCTTCGTGGGTCTCGAATCCATTCAAGGTCCTCATTTGTATTCCAGACCATTTTCTCTCGATACCCTTGACAAGTTTTGGGCTCGATACCCTACTCATTGTGGTCTACCCGACTTTCGACTGTACTCGCCTGGTGACTGTTCGTGCACTGGCAACCTAGTTTCTCATCCTTTTTGGGACATACACAGATGACTGCAGGGGTATACCATGGTATGTAGGACAGACATCAGGTCACACTTTGCAGAGTATACCCAGATGGTGCTTTCGTTTTCGAATTGCACTTGCATTGGTAAGTTTCTCTAGTGTTGGTTGTTGTAACTGTTTTTCCAATTAATTTAGTGTTTGCATGTCTTATCTTCTAGGGACATTTTTTTTAGTGTGTGTTACTTTTGAATGTTTAGACTACCTTAGAGTGTCTTAGATATTCTCACACAGTGGAGGATCCTGAGCTCCGCCATTCACGAAGGCTTCTTGGCCTATTGTCGGTTACACTGGAGCCACCCCCGCCACCATTAAGGCGAAAGCTAGACCAACAAGGGTATTTTGAAGTGATTGGGTCACAAGAAATTGTTCCTGCCCAATCGACAGTGTCGCACACAATAATGGAAACAACTTTTGTTACTTCTTCTGGGAATTCTTCAATTCCCACTACGGTTGCCACCACATGAGCATTTCCACCTCCTAACCCACCATCATCGGTCTGAACAACCATGGTTTTGACCGCAACTACTTCGCACAGTGGTCTGATACCTTCTTTAGTGGCGACCACACCCCCTTTCACACCAAGTGAAATAAGTCCTCCGTTCTCATACGGGATGCCTAGTTCAGGTACAAGTCCTATACTTTCCTACTCCACTTTACATACTTTAGGTCTTGGGGCAAGGAGCTCTAGAGCTCCTCTGCAAGGTCACATGGGGGGCACTCCTGCTCCTTTAAATGCTTTCCCTTATGGAGGAGGTCATATCCCTCCTTCATCCCCTTCACTCGGCGGCTTGCATCAACAATCCGTCAGGCAACCTACACATAATAGTTTATTTGGAGCGGGGAGTCAAGGACCACCTTCACATAGTATGTCGATAGGTTCGACACCATTTTCTTTGAATGGAGAATTTGGTAACAAAGACTTCTCATCAGCTTCTTTCCTGACTGGGGGTAATCCCATTTTTGGACAATCTACTCCTATGCAGGGTACTATTCCTACATAGGGGGCAAACCTAGGAACTTCTTCGACATCAGGGCCTTGGAATTCTTGGCAGGGATCCATTCCCTCATCTGGAATGCTGATCTGGGGTAATTCTTTCCACAATTAATGGAAACCTGGACAACTACTATGCCTATCCCCACGAGACCAGCATGGGGTAACCCTCCCCAAATTCCTTCGAATATAATGCATGCCCAACAATCTATGTCCTATTTGGGAAATCAGCCAATGATGTCTCCACATATGAAAAATCCATATGCTAGCCAGGGCCATGGTTTCTACCAGAATCCAAGCCAGCAGCCAAACTTTTCCTGGCAACCTGGTGCCAGTCAAACCCCAGGCCCCTTTTTCCCAGGTTATCACCAACAACCCAAACTTCCATTCCTGGTGACTTTGCACTTGCCAGATTTGACAAGGTTGTTGAATGAACCTATTTGTCACGATTTGCGTTGGCCTCCTATGCTGACGAAGTTGCCTTTGAACATCCCAAAGTTCGAAGCCAAAATTAATGAAGATCCAGGAGATCATGTGACTACCTTTCATCTTTGGTACTCATCTAACTCATTGAAAGATGACTTCGTACAGTTGCAATTGTTTCAACATACTCTCATTGAGAGTATCATGAAATGGTACATTGAGCTCGATCACTCAAGATACTCTTCCTTTGGTGAACTGGTGATGGCTTTCCTGAACCATTTCCAGTTACCTGTGAGATATGACGCTAGAACAGAGTTGCTTGCCAATTTCGAACAGACAACAACGAACCATATCTCTGATCACATCCGAGAATGGAGACATCGGAAGAGTTTAATCAAGGTGCCAGTCCCACTAGAATTCCTTCTTGAGTGATTCCTTAAGTCTTTGGTTCTGCAGTTATTCAAAGACGTCGTGATGTCAGGAGTATTCTCCGAAGAAGATGCCATCATGAGGGCTCAACAATTTGAGCTCATATATTCTCAGTCCAGTTTATTATACAACATCTTGCTAGATGAACCACATTCAATACTGGATAAAACAAGATAGAGAGCTGGACCACATGCCGATGGTAGCACAAACAAATCCCACTGAGCAATTGACGAAGAAGTTGCAGCAATTATCTATACAACACATAGCGGCCAACCAAACTACTGCTTTGGCTGCTCCCCCTACCAAAACATCGGAGGTACACACAGTGCATTCGATTAACCCAAAGGCCACCCAACAACCTGAAGGGAAGAAAAAACAATGAAAGAAGGGTAAGGGGGATAAAAAACATAAGGATAATGCTGGTGGAGACAAAACTAAGAAACGAAAGGTGAGGTATCCATGCAATTTGTGCATGGAAGACCACCCAACCCATCTGTGTCCTCAGCTTGCAGAGGCCCAAAAGTTTGTGATGCAGTAGCAGCCTGCTCTGTTGACTAATCCATTTCATCATGGACAAAATCTAACCCAAGCCTTAGCAAGCACGGAAGGGGGCAGCGAAGAACCCCCTCCGCCTGCGAACAACCCCACATACACAAATGTATACATGGTGAGGGTTGATTCTTTTATATCAACTAGAGAACATGACTATAGTAAACCAAGAACTTATGAGAAAGGTAAAGAAGTTAAACTACCCTCTCTTCCTCTACAGATTGAGAAGATGTTGGGCGAAACAATGACACACATTCCAAAAGGCGCATTTAAAAACTCTTCTCATAACCCAAATGCAAGGGCCACCCAGAACTACTCTATGGTGGAAGATTTATCACAAACCCCTTGTGCGATGTCTGCTTTGGAGGTCCTCCAAAGCTACCCTTCTCAGAGGAAAGCCTTGTTAACCTCTTTAGTCTCTACCAAGACTTGTAATCCAGGTACAATCATGTTGAATACAACATACTTAAAACCTTGTTTGCCTTACCA